>JAQIUQ010001129.1:0-37902 GCA_030378365.1 Hybognathus amarus | reverse complement strand
TACTCCTTCTTCCTTTTACAGATCGCTGGAGGGTAGACAGGATCCGCTGCGAACTCCACGTGAGTAAATTCCTTTAGTTCTTTCTAGGGCGATTTAGCCAGTTCAGTGATACTTGCTTGCTTCTCTTTTCAGATCATCCAGAGGGGAACGAGACTCATCACAGGATCCAGGACACAGGGATCGGGAACCATGGAGCGGATTCTGGGAACATCGGAACAGGAACACAGAGGTTAGTAGATTTCAGGTGAGTATACTTTACGTTCCTTGCAGGAGATGACTTGAGAGTAATCAGAGAGAACTGTTTGACGGTCTATTCCTGTTGGAGGCTTGACAGGGAATGAGTGTGAAACAGGAGCTTTTATGCTGGCTGGGACGTGAATGCAGATTGGAATCAGGTGCAGGTGATCAGTATTCAGGGGACAGGGATCTTGGTGCAGTGACATATGATGACTCTGATTGGCTCCTGACATTATCCCCCCTCCAGAGTCCGCGCAAGCGGACCTTGGACCTCGACGTCGTGGGGGTCGACCTCTGGGTCTTGGTGCAGGTTTCTCAGGATACTGCGCATGGAATTCTTGGAGCAGACTGGGATCAAGAACATCATTACGAGGTACCCAACTTCTCTCTTCTGGTCCATATCCTTCCCAGTCAATGAGGTATTCCAGTTTACCCCTCGACGTCGAGAGTCCAAGATTTCCCTGATGAGGTAAATGGACTCTGGCTCAATGGGTGGTATCGGAGTGTTGTCTTCAGGATTTACCTCATTTTCTGACTGGTGTACAGGTGGATGATGGGATTTCAGAAGGGAAACATGGAATGTGGGATGGATGCGGTATTCAGGAGGTAACCGGAGCTGGTAGGTGACGGGATTGACTTGCTTGACGATAGGAAAAGGTCCGATGTACTTGGGGCTAAGCTTCTTACATGACTGACGAAGTCTGATGTCTCTAGTGGAGAGCCATACTAATTGCTCCGGCTGATATTCCGGAGTGGGTCGGCGACGGCGGTCCGCGAACTGTCGGTGTCTGTTAACAGCTTGCTGGATGTGCTGATGTGTTTCATTCCAAACCTGTTCGCTTTCCTCAAACCACTTATTCACGGCGGGCACTTCTGACGGTTCCCCGGACCATGGGAACAACGGTGGTTGGTAGCCAAGAACACATTGGAAAGGGGTTAATCTTGTAGATGCTTGTCTGAGTGAGTTCTGTGCATATTCTGCCCATAGAAGATATCGACTCCAGATGTTCTGGTTGGAGTGACAGAATGTGCGCAGAAATCGGCCTATGTCCTGGATCTTTCGTTCGGTTTGCCCATTGGTTTGTGGGTGGTACCCGGATGATAGGCTCACCGTCACATTCATCAGACTGAAGAATGATCTCCAGACTCGGGAAATTAACTGAGGTCCTCGGTCGGAGACTATGTCTTCTGGAAGGCCAAAATTTCGAAAGACATGTTCCATGAGCAGTTCAGCAGTATTAAAGGCGGTTGGAAGCCCCTTTAATGGAATTAGTTTGCATGCTTTCGAAAAGCGGTCAATGGCCACTAGGATGCAGGTATTACCCTCAGATACAGGAAGATCCGTGACAAAATCAACTCCAATGTGCGACCAGGGTCTGTTCGGAACAGGTAACGGTACCAGTTTTCCAACGGGCAGGTTTCTAGGGACCTTTGAGATGGCACAGGGAATACAGCCTTGGATGAATTGGGTGATGTCGTGACGCATGCTGTGCCACCAATACTTCTCCTGAAGTGTGGCAAGGGTCTGGGTTATGCCTGGATGTCCGGTGGCCACTGAAGAATGGGCTGAAGAAATCAAAGCCTTACGGTATTCCTCGGGTACATGGATCTTACCAGGGGGACATCCGGGAACTCTTGGATGCTGTTGGACCAATTCCTGGAGTTGTTCGTTGATTTCCCAGTGGATTGGGTTAACGAATAACTTCTCTGGCAGAATGGTCTCAGGTTTCTCTACCGGAATCTCGGGGGCATGGATACGGGACAAGGCATCTGCCCGGGTATTCTTGGCGCCAGGGCGATAGGCAATTTTAAAATGGAATCTAGTGAAGAATAGGGCCCATCGGGCTTGACGGGGATTTAACCGTTTTGCATCTCTTAGATACTGGAGGTTCTTGTGGTCAGTGAGGACTATGAACGGGTGTTTTGCTCCCTCTAGCCAATGGCGCCATTCCTCTAACGCAAGTTTTATTGCGAGAAGCTCTCGGTTACCAATATCATAGTTTGCCTCCGCTGGAGAAAACTTTTTCGAGAAGAATGCACAGGGTAGTGGCTTAGACGAGAGCTCAGAGCATTGGGACAAGATTCCACCCACTCCGGTGGTGGATGCATCCACTTCTACCACAAATGGTCTATCTGGATTTGGGTGATGCAGCAAAGGGGCACGGGTGAAAGCAGACTTCAATGACTGGAAAGCCCTCTCGGCTTCCGGGGTCCATCGCAGGGTTTTAGGCTTTCCTTTTAACAAGGAGGTCAAGGGGGCAGTGAGAAGACTGTACTGATTTATGAATCGCCTGTAAAAGTTTGAAAACCCCAGGAATCGCTGAAGTTCTTTTACGGATGTGGGGCTCGGCCAGGACAGGATGGTCTCAGTCTTTCTTCTGTCCATCTCAACTCCTTGATCGCTAAGGACGTACCCCAGGAAGTCAACAGTGGGCTGGTGAAAGGTGCATTTTTCCGCTTTCAGGAACAGATTGAACTCTTGGAGCCGCTGGAGCACTAAGGACACGTGGAATTGGTGTTCAGCGAGGTTTCGTGAATATATCAGGATGTCGTCGATATAGGCCAGAACAAACTTCCCTAAGAAGTCTCGGAGGACCTCGTCCATGAAGCTCTGGAAGACTGAAGGAGCGTTGACCAGACCATATGGCATAACTTGATATTCATAGTGACCAGCAGGGGTTATGAATGCCGTCTTCCACTCATCACCTTCTCTCACTCGGATCAGATTATAGGCGCTTCTTAAGTCAAGCTTGGTAAATATTTTTGCTTCTCTGAGTTGTTCAAGGGCGACTGGAATGAGTGGTAGAGGATAGCTGAATTTTACAGTGATCTGGTTCAAGGCTCGGTAATCGATGCAGGGTCTCAAACCGCCATCCTTCTTGGCCACGAAGAAAAAGCTAGCTGCTGCCGGTGAGGTGGAAGGCCGGATATACCCTTGATCTAATGCCTCTTGGATGTATTTCTTCATTGATTCTTGCTCTGGAATGGACAGGGAGTACATTCGACCTTTGGGGAGTCGTGCATCAGGGACCAGATCTATTGCACAATCCCAGGGTCGGTGTGGAGGTAACCGGGAAGCAGTGACAGGGTTAAAAATCTCGGAGAACTTGGAGTAACATGTTGGGATATTGTTGACAGGTTTTGAGTGGGACTCTCGATAGACGTGGAGTTCACTGTGAGCTTCAGGTTCCCTTGTGGGTCAGGCAGACTAGGTACTGGATCTGGAACCATATGACCATGACATCCCCAATGAAGCACTTTACCGGACTTCCACTCAATGGTAGGTTGGTGAAGAATTAACCAGGGTCGCCCAAGGATGAGATCCGCTTGACTGTTCCGAAGTACAAACGGTTCAAACCACTCTCGATGTGTTCCATCTATACACAGTTGAATGGGCTTTATCTGGGTAGTTACATCTTGCATATTAATTTGTCTCACCTGTTACGGCGTAGATGGAGTCAGGACTTGGGAGTGCTGACTTCTCGTAGGTTGAGTCTCTTACTAAGCTTCCCCGAGATGAAGTTTCCCGCAGACCCCGAGTCAATGATTGCTAGGGCAGATATGCAGAGCTCTTCAATTCGGAGAGTAACAGGAATGGTGAGGGGCGTTGAAACAGTGTGATGATTTAAAACGGAACTCACCATCAGATTTCCTGGTCGAAGTGGGGCAGGTGAGTCGAAAATGTCCCTTTACCCCACAATACATGCATAATCTGAGTTCACGTCTCCGTAGACTTTCAGACTGAGAAAGTTTGAAAGAATCTGCTTGCATGTCCTCAACTGGACCTTCCGACGTGGTGCTTCTCACGCTTGTTTGAGGAACGGGGCAATGGTAAGACTGTTCATTGTGGCAACTCTGGGATCTTTGATTTACCCTCATAGCCTGCTGCATGAATTTCTCAAGTCCTAATGTATCATCATATATGGCCAGTTGGAGGCGTAAAGCTGGATTTAATCCTCGACGAAATACGGAAATAAGCGCTCGTTCGTTCCAACCACTGTTGGAGGCGAGCGTGCGGAACTCAACGGAATACTCAGACAGCGATTTCCTTCCTTGACGTAGCTGGAGCAGGGCTTCTCCGAACGAGGAATCCTCCGCTGGTCGTCCGAAAACTTCTTTGAAGTGCTTAACAAATTCTTTGAATTGTTGCTACCACTGGTGATTCTTTCATCCATAATGATTCAGCCCATCTCAAAGTCGCTCCTGATAACTGTTGAATGACAAATGCTACTTTGGATCTTTCCGTGGAATAGAGTTGAGGTTGTTGTTCCAGCGCAAGTGAACACTGCAATAGGAAGCCATTGCAATCCTCCGCCCGACCAGAGAAGGGCGCTGGGCGCGACGGGGAACTTGCAAAGCAGGAAAACGAAGAAGCAGCGTCTCCGGAAGCCCTTGCGGGGGAAAACACAGGCTGTGCTGGGGTAGCGGTGTCAGATAGTGGATTCATAGCCGCTTCAGGTCGTTTGGAAGTCATCCTGATCTTTACCTCGTTCCGTTGTTGTGTTGGTCAAGCCTTCTGTCAGGATTCAGACGCGAACACAGAGGTAAGTGAAGAATATAAACTTTTCTTTATTTAACAGAACAGGTAAGTGTTCAGGTTTGCAGGTGCTCAATGGTGCTCGTGTGGAGGATTCGTGGCAGGGGTTACCCAGGTGAGAGAATCCTCTTGGCAAGGAATAGCGTGAGTGTAGAGACAAAGCGCTGATACTCCTTCTTCCCTTTTACAGATCGCTGGAGGGTAGACAGGATCCGCTGAGAACTCCACGTGAGTAAATTCCTTTAGTGCTTTCTAGGGCGGATTTAGCCAGTTCAGTGATACTTGCTTGCTTCTCTTTTCAGATCATCCAGAGGAGAACGAGACTCATCACAGGATCCAGGACACAGGGATCGGGAACCATGGAGCGGATTCTGGGAACATCGGAACAGGAACACAGAGGTTAGTAGATTTCAGGTGAGTATACTTTACGTTTCCTGTGCAGGAGATGACTTGAGAGTAATCAGAGAGAACTGTTTGACGGTCTATTCCTGTTGGAGGCTTGACAGGGAATGAGTGTGAAACAGGAGCTTTTATGCTGGCTGGGACAGTGAATGCAGATTGGAATCAGGTGCAGGTGATTAATAATCTAGGGGACAGGGATCTTGGTGCAGTGACATATGATGACTCTGATTGGCTCCTGACATGAGGAGAGGCTCTTCCACTACAGGTAATAGTTCTTTCAGTAGTTTAGTGGGTATTGGATCTAATAAACATGTTGTTGGTTTAGATGCAATGATAAGTTTATTTAGCTCTTCCTGTCCTATCGTTGTAAAGCGGTGTAGTTGTTCTAGAGGGGCCATAATTGAGGCTGAATCATAAGACACCATAGAGGATTGTACATTTATAATTGTGTTTTGGATGCTTTCTATTTTCTCATTGAAGTAATTCATAAAATCATTACTGTTAAACTGTAACAGTATATTTTGCTCTGGTGATGTCTGTTTATTTGTTAGTCTAGCAATAAAAACCTTGGATTATTTTGGTTATTTTCTATTAGTTTGCGGAGATGGTCAGCCCTGGCTATTTTTAGAGCCTTTTTATAACCGTGACATACTGTCTTTCCACGCTATTCTGAAGACTTCTAAATTAGTTTGTTTCCAAGATATGAGTTTCTCTCTTGATAGCATGCGTAGCACTGTTGTACCAGGGTGCTTTAGTTCCCTTTCGTAGTCGACTCCGAGTTACGTCAAGGAGTGGCAGAGAATGGGGGTTCAGCATAAGAAACCTCGGGAAGTGAGGATGCGGCTGCGTTGCCTCCCTCGGAGAGCGCCAGCGTGCCCGTGTCTGATCCCGAGATGACGGCCAGTGCTATCTCGGGCCGCCGCAAGCATCGGGTTAGAGTGGAACCCTCCGCCCTGCCCCGATCTCTCGCGGATGGATAATTGGTTTTTGGAGAAAGCTGCTGCTGCAAGGCCACAGCCGACCCCAATTCCCTTTTCCCGAGCTGCATGTGGAACTGACGCGCACTTGGAAGGCCCCTTTGACCTCACGAGAGCGCGCTCCAGCTTCCCTGTTGCTCTGTTGCGATGCAACTGTGTCCGCAGAGCGCCTCCTCCCGTGGGGCTCCTAAGCACCCATCCAAAGCCTGTAGTTTCTCGTCGTCTATGGCGGCGCGATCCTATAGAGCGGCAGGACAGGCAGCCTCCGCCCTGCATGCGATGAGCACTTTGCAGGTGTTCCAAGCGAAACTGCTCAGAGATATGCATGAGGGGGGGGACTGACCAATCGGCCTTTAACGAACTGCGAGCGGCCACCGACCTCGCTCTCCGGGCGACTGAAAGTGGTCGCTCGCTCCGTTGGTCAGGTGATGGCCACTAGTGTGGTCCAGGAGCGCCACCTATGGCTCAACCTGGCAGACACAAAGGATGCCGAGCGGACTCGTCTGCTCGACGCCCCTCTCCCAGGTTGGCCTGTTCGGCGGTGCAGTTGAGGACTTTGCCCAGCAGTTCTCGACTGCCAAGAAGCAGACGGAGGCCATCAAGCATATTCTGCCCCGACGGTCAGCTGCTGCCTCCACCCAGCCATCGGCTCAGGCGCCTCCCTCTGCTTCCCGCCGAGGACGCCACCCCCCCCCCCCGCGGCTCCCCCTCCCTCCAACGCTTCCCCAGCAGCAGCCTTCATCCCGGAAGCGTCGTGGAGGAGGCCGCAGGCCGCCGTCGCAACCCCCTCAGGCCGCGCGCCCGCTAAACGCCAGGCGAAGTGGCGTTCCTCGAGACGGGCTGCTCAGTGATGAAGTCAAGTGTTTCCCAGGAGGTGGTAGCAGGCCCCCTCCTTCCCCCGAGTGGAGGGCCGGGGGAGAATCTTTTGTTCTCAGCTCCCCGCTGCTCACCCACGGGTGGGCAGCACCCTGAGTTGGTTAAAAGAGAGACTTGACATCATCACTGAGCACACAGACAGCAATAAGTGCGCTCGACGTCCCGGCACGTCGACCCTCTCATTCCTCCCTGTCTCTGAGGATGCGGAAGGGAGCGTGCGTTGTTCCTCGCCGCTCCCCTCCCCTCTATCTCTCGCCAGACCCCCGACAGAACAGACCCCCGTGGAACACTGGTCCTTTCCTGGTCTCTTCTGTCGGGGAACAGGGCTCGACTGTGCATCCGCACGGGGTAACTCCCGGGCGCATGCCGGTCTCCCCGTCCCGCTGCCCCTCCAGGGGGACGTCTGTGGTTCGCATGACCCCACTGGTTCAATTCCTGGGAGCTTGGTTCAGAGCTCCCCGGCTTGTCCAGTTGGGTCATCAGAGCGAGATCAGATTCGGCTACGCGTTTCAGTTCGCGCGGTCTCCTCCCCGTTTAAGGGGAGTCGCTCCACTATGGTCAGTGGCAATGCCCCTGTCATGAGAGCGGAGAGTTGCGACCCTGCTGGGCGAAGGGTGCAGATCGGAGACGGTCCCTCCAGCCGAGGTGAGGTCCGGGTTCTACAGCCCCTACTTCATTATCCCCAAGAAGACCGGTGGGTTCCGACCGATCCTGGATCTGCGCATTTTGAACCGTACTCTCCATCGACTGCCGTTCAAAATGCTCACACCCGAACGCATTTTCGAATGCGTCCGGCCTGAGGGTGGTTTCAGCGATCGACCTGAAGGACGCGTACTTTTCATGTCGACACAGCCTCGACACAGACCGTTTCTTTCGGTTTGCTTTCGAAGGCCAGGCATATCGGTATGCGGTCAGGATGCAACGGTACATGGTAAAATCCCGGACCGTTTGGTCCGCCCTGCATGGGACAATCTACCCTTGTGTCCCGCGGGACTTCGGTTTTGCCATAGAGTTCGTGCTGATCCTTTTACCTGTATTTTCCTCACTATATAATTATAAACCGGAGCGCCTGATAATGCATTAGTTAACAATGCTCCGCGTTATTAAATTCGCCCGCGAACTTGCGCTCGTGTCCATCTTATGCCCGCTTTGTCACACGGCCAGTTCAACCTCGTATAAATCAGGTTATGTGTGTCTGTCTCCCGCTCACGAGCGCTCACTCTTAACAGACACGCTGTCCAGAATGCGCGTCACAGAATGTTTATAAAGCGCTCACCGTTGCACAGTAACCAGGTCGTCTCATTCAAAACAGCCAGCCTATGCTACTCATCGAGCCGCCGCACATTAAATACTCATATGAGTCAGGCTGCGAATGTAAGTCACTTGCCCGCTCCAGCGCACTCAAGCTTACTAAATATAAACGCCTTACCACCGGCGTCGCGCACACGCTATTTTCCCAGCACATCTAGTGGATGCATAACGCAAACCCAGTCAAACGTTTGACTGCAGTATCTTATGCGCCTCATAATCCGGTTGATAGACTCATCTTTTTGCACAAGAATCTCTCAATAGTGGATGAGTAAATAACATTGCACTTGCATCCTGAATGCAGTATTTTTTTATTATTATTTTGCTCTGCTTTTTTTATTCAAACCACAATCTAATTTATGTTTGTTAAAGTTAAAGTGCACTTTTTCTTTCACATTGATCACTTCATATACCAGTTATCAAGGTTTGGAATTGGGATCCACTTGAATATTCTAAAGTGTGTTTGTTTGCATTTTGTATTTCATAAGTGGTAGTTGAAGAGGTTGTATTACTTAGTGTTGTTCAGTAAAGACTAGTACAATGTTAATTTATTCCATACACATTGATGTTCTTCCTACTGTGTCATTCTGTTTATGCTCATAAGAAAAATAAAACATATTTTTGGGATGAAACAGCAGTCTCTTTCTGCACAAAACGTACCGAAACCGAACCGTGGCCCAAAAACCGAGGTACGGACCGTACCGTGGGCTATCTGTACCGTTGCACCCCTAGTATGCGGTTCTCCCCATTCGGGTTAGCTCTGTCCCCTCGCGTCTTCACGAAGATCGTCGAGGCAGCCCTTGTTCCCCTTCGCGAACACGGGGTTCGCGTCCTGAACTATCTCGACGATTGGCTGATACTGGCACACTCTCGAGAACAGGTTTCCAAACACAGAGACCTGGTGCTCCGGCACCTAGCCCGTCTGGGCCTTCGGGTGAACCGGGAGAAGAGCAAACTTTGCCCCGTGGATCTCTTTTCTCGGCATGGAGATAGAGCTCGAGTCGCCATGTCCGCGCAGCTCACGAACGAGCGCGCGCACTCACTGCTGACTTGTCTTCGACAGTTCGAGGGCAAGAGTGCGGTTCCACTGAAACTTTTCAGAGGCTCCTGGGGCATATGGCATCCGCAGCCACGGCAACGCCGCTCGGATGCTTCATGTGAGACCGCTTCAGCTGTGGCTTCGCGATCGAGTCCCGAGGTGGGCATGGCATCGCGGCTCGCTCCGAGTTCCAGTGACTCCAGCGTGCCGCCAAACCTTCTTCCCGTGGTCGAACCTCAGCTTTTTACGGGCAGGTGTCCCTCTTCAGCGAGTTTCCAGGCATCTCGTTGTCTCCACAGATGTATCCACCACGGGTTGGGGGGCCATTTGCAATGGGCATGCAGCCGCGGGTTCCTGGACAGGACCCCAGCGCCTCATGCATATCAATTGCCTCGAGCTGCTGGCAGTACGCCTGGCCCTGCACCGTTTCCGAGCATTGCTCAGGGGACAACACGTACTTGTCCGTTCAGAAAATACCGCTACAGTAGCGTACATCAACAACCAGGGTGGTCTACGGTCACGTCGGATGTCGCAGCTCGCTCGCCACCTCCTGCTATGGAGTCATAAGCACCTGAGGTCCCTTCGTGCAGTGTACATTCCAGGAGACCGGAACCTGGCGGCCGACGAGCTGTCACGGGTCCGCCCTATCTCCGGCGAATGGTGACTCCATCCCCAGACGGTCCAGCTGATCTGGGACCAGTTCGGGGAGGCACAGATGAGACCTGTTCGCCTCCCGGGACTCATCCCACTGCGCCCAGTTTTATTCCCTGTCCGAGGGCACGCTCGGCACAGATGCGCTGGCGCACAGGCTGGCCGCGAGGCCCACGCAAGTATGCGTTTCCCCCAGTGAGCCTTTTTGCACGGGTGTTGTGCAAGATCAAGGAGGACGAGGAGCAGGTCCTGCTAGTAGCCCCTTATTGGCCCACCAAGACGTGGTTCTCCGAACTCATGCTCCTCGCGACAGCACCTCCTCGGTCTATCCCTCTGAGGCAAGACCTACTCACTCAGAGATGGGGCACTCTATGGCACCCTCGTCCTGATCTCTGGAGGCTACACGTTTGGCTCCTGGATGGGACGAGGCAGGTTTGAGTTCGCTGCCAACTGCAGTGGCGGCAACCATCACTTCCGCCAGAGCGTCGTCCACGAGACACCTCTACGCGTTAAAGTGGAAACTCTTCGTCAGCTGGTGCTCTTCTCGCGGAGAAGACCCCCGGAGATGCTCGATCGGTGTTGTGCTTTCTTTCCTGCAAGAAGGGTTGGAGCGTAGGCTGTCGCCCTCCACCCTTATGGTTTACGTCACGGCCATTGCCGCGTCTCATGATGCAGTGGATGGGAAGTCCATCAGGAAGCACGACCTGGTCATCAGGTTCCTGAGGGGAGCGAGGAGGCTAAATCCGCCTCGTCCTCCCCTCGTGCCCTCTTGGGACCCCTCAGTAGTTTTAAGTGCTCTGCAGAGGCCTCCCTTTGAGCCTTTGCAATCGGTAGAGTTAAAGTTTCTGTCTATGAAGACAGCACTTCTGGTTGCATTGGCCTCCATCAAGAGGGTAGGGGACCTGCACGCATTCTCCGTTGACGAAGCGTGCCTGCAGTTCGGGCCGGCTTACTCTCACGTGATCTTGAGACCCCGGCCTGGATACATGCCTAAGGTTCCCACCACTCCCTTCCGGGATCAGGTGGTGACCCTGCAGGACCTCAGACCAGCTCTTTGTCTGTCATGGGGGGAGCCAGAAGGAAAGGGCTCTCTCAAAGCAACGGCTGTCTCACTGGATAGTGGACGCCATTGCTTTGTCTTACCAGCAGCAAGGTCGACCGTGCCCCCTTGGTGTGACGGCCCACTCCACTCGGAGTGTGGCTTCCTCTTGGGCTCTAGCGCATGGCACCTCGCTAGCAGACATTTGCAAAGCTGCAGGCTGGGTGACACCTAACACCTTCGCGAGATTTTATAATCTGCGGATTGAGCCGGTATCCTCTCACGTACTCGCTTCCGCCAGTACTGGACCCGCTGAAGTGTCTTCGCTTGCTCGCCATTCCACTCCTCGGACTGGATAAGTGCGATATTCCTCAGGTAGCCTTCCGTTAGCCCTGAGTCCTCCAGCACTCATGATGCGGGCACCACTGCTCTTGCTCTGGTGCCGGCTAGGTGCCTCCGTGTGCACGGTTCCCCATGGTAACTGTCTTATGTGTATTACTCCACTGTAAGCCTCCCTGAGCATGTGTCTTTCCCTCGGCAAGCCATCTGCCACCCCTGGAGCTAAGTTCTAGCCACCTGCGGTTGGCGCTCCAGTGATCTCCATGTGTAGTCCCTAATCAGCCACATGCATATTTGTAAGTCCTCCCTTTCGGTAGGCATCTGGTAGCATGTCCCTCCCGGGATATGTTTCCCAGTGTACCTTGGTATTCCTGTGTCAAAGTAGGATCTCCTGGTTATAACCTAAGTTCAGGGGTCTAGACTTTCGCAGGGCACTGGAGGACAGCTGTAAGATGGCGTGATGGCACCAGACCCCCATTCTCCGTCACTCCTTGGCGTAACTCGGAGTGACTACGAAAGGGAACGTCTCGGTTACTGGTGTAACCCTCGTTCCCTGAGTAGGGAACGGAGACGTGTACGTCTCCTTGCCACTTCTGCTGTACCGCTGGGTAGACGCCTGAGTTCAGTCTTGGCTCCTCAGCGAAGACATACTGCGGTTGCGTTCACTTCCTCCTTTTATACCCACACGGTGAGCGGAGTACGCTGTGCAATTCCGCAGTCCCAAGGCATTTTCATGCCATTGGCTCGTTGTTAAATACTCAAAGAGGATTTCTATGTGAAACCCCATTCTCCGTCACTCCTTGACGTATCGTCTCCGTTCCCTACTCAGGAACGAGGGTTACACTAGTAACCGAGACGTTTTCTCTCTAACCTTTTTTAATCTAATTGGTGCAACAATATCTAATGTACTAGAGAAAATGGTGCTCAAACTGCTAGTCATTTCCTCTAATTCATATGTTTGTTTGGGTTCACTTAGCAGCTTAGATAGATCAGGTAAGCTATTTGAGAATCTATCTATAGTGGTTGGAAGGATTGTTCTGCCTGGTCTATAACGTGGCGCAACATGACATATTTCAGCAGTACGTATTATGCAAGTCACCATGTAATGATCAGTGACATCATTGCTTTGCGGTTATAATATCTATATCAGTTGGATCAGTTCCATATGATATAATTAAACCTAGTGTATGATTTAGACGATGAGTGGGACCACTGACGTTTTGTTTGACCCCAAAGGAGTTTAATAAGTCTGTAAACGCAGCCCCTAAAGCATCATTTGTATTATCTACGTGTATGTTAAAATCTCCAACAATTATTGCTTTATCGACATTCACCAATAGATCTGAGAGAAAGTCTGCAAACTCCTTTAGGAATTCAGCATATGGCCCTGGAGGTCTATATACAGTAGCCAAGGCTAGAGATAATATGGATTTCTTTCTTACATCTAGGAGAACCCGCTCCGATTCTGCTGGGGTGGAGTCCGTCTGCCCGCTACAGCCTGGGTCGCTCCCAAAACAGATGCCAATTATTTACAAAGAGCAGTTTCTGTTCATTACACATTAACATTAACCATTCATTAAGTGCAAATAGTCTACTGAACCTTTCCTGTCCTTGTCTGTACGTGGGAAGCGGTCCGGACACAGCGATCGTTGCTTTAGGCGCTGTGCTGCATACCGTCTCGATCAGGCTCATGTAGTCCTTCTTCAGGACCTCCGTCTGCCGCTGCCTTATGTCGTTCGCTCCCGCTTCCAGCACAACAGCTCCGATGTGGTTGTCACCGCTCACGATCTCGGGAACCTGAGCGGCGATATGAGAACCACGGGCAACAGGAAAGCAGTGAGTGTGTACTTTACCTTTGCTACCCGAAGTAGCACAGCGGACATGACGGACCATGGATGTGCCGATGATCACGCCATCATCGCGTTCCGGCTCGCGAAGAGGAGAAGCGGTTCCGAGTGGAGATCTCGAAGACCGGGAGGGTCGGAGAGGTAGCTCTGGTCCTGGCTCGTGTCTTCCGCTGCGTGATCCATGCTCCATGGTGTTGTGTTGGCGCCGGAGAGAATGAAGCCCGAGATGATCGCGTCCTCCTGGGCAGAGAAACATACGGAGTAGACGAAGTAAGACTGGAAATTGGGCCCGAACCCAGAGTACTCCCCCGTATCTCTGTTTAGGAAGATAATTCAGGCAAGTGTGAGGAGATGGGGTGGTGGAAGGGATGCTGAGACAGTCGAGGAATATGGGTGAGTCGACTGTGTGTTTTTATAGGCTTTACTTGTCAGAGTCAAGTCAAGTCACATTTATTTATATAGCGCTTTTCACAATACAGATTGTATCAAAGCAGCTTCACAGTGATAACATGACAGAAGTACAACACAGATAAGTAATATTGTTAAATGGTAAAAACCCGACTAAGCAAGCCAAAAGCAAGGCAAAGCAGGGCGACAGTGGCAAGGAACCAAAACTCCATCAGATTGGATGGAGAAAAAACCTTGGGAGAACCCAGGCTCAGTCGGGGCCAGTTCTCCTCTGGCTTACATTCATATTGTTTATATATAAATATTAAATATAAATATTGTTCATATATAATATGGAGCCATAACATATCGCCAGCGTTGAGTCGTCTCTTCACAGGCGTTGGGGCATCTGAGATCCCTGTGAGAGGCTGGATACAAACTGGACCTGACAAACGCCATTTTTCTCGGGACAACCGTCCCGAGATAACAGCAGAAAGGCAGATGGGAGATAATTAGCATAGCTGATGTTCAGAATGATTTCCATTATACAGGAGTCAGTGTTAGAAAATCACTATCTCACAAACTCTCCGCAACCCAACCATCACGCGCCGAACGTGCTCGAACCGTTTGTCTAAAAGGCTGTCGAGCCCCACTGCCGCGGTACTGCAGGGTCAGTGGCAAACGGTTCAGAGGAATAAAAGGTAAGCATTATGTGAATGCTTGACTGAAGAGATGCGTCTTTAGTCTAGTTTTAAACTGTGTCAGCGAGTCAGAGCCTCGAACCGTCTCGGGAAGGCTGTTCCAGAGTTTTGGAGCTAAATGTGAGAACGCCCTCCCTCCTTTAGTGGACTTAGATATCCTAGGAATGACCAGAAGCCTTGAATTTAGTGATCTTAAAGAACGCGGTGGATTGTAGGGCGAAAGAGAGGTCCGTTAAGTACATTGGAGCTAAACCGTTTAGGGCTTTATAGGTCAGTAGTAGTATTTTGTAGTTGATGCGGAACTTAATAGGTAACCAGTGTAGAGATGATAAAATCGGTGTTATATGATCGTATTTTCTTGACCTAGTAAGAACTCTAGCGGCTGCATTTTGGACTAACTGTAGCTTGTTTATTGAGGATGCAGGACAACCGGCTAATAAAGCATTACAGTAATCTAGTCTCGAGGTCATAAATGCATGAACTAACTTTTCTGCATCAGAAACAGATAGCATGTTACGTAGCTTAGCAATGTTTCTAAGGTGGAAAAAGGCTGTTCTTGTAACATATGAAATATGATTTTCGAAAGACAAGTTGCGGTCTAGTATAACACCCAGGTCTTTTACTGTAGAGGATAAAGTAACAGGACATCCAACTATATTAAAGTTGTATTGTAAGAGGTTTTGTGAGTAGTTTTTTGGACCAATAAGTAAAACCTCCGTTTTATCTGAATTTAATAGCAGGAAATTACGCGTCATCCAGCATTTTATATCTTTGAGACACTCTGTCAATTTAGATGAGTTAGTGTTTTCGTCTGGTCAGTAATGAAATATATAATTGAGTATCATCAGCATAACAGTGGAAGTTAATTCCATGTTTTCTTATAATGTTACCAAGTGGCAGCATATATATTGAGAATAGCAGAGAGGCCTAAAACAGATCCTTGCGGTACTCCATAGTCTACTGGCGTTATCTTTGATTTTTCCCCATTTAAACAAACAAAATGAGAACGGTCCGATAAGTGCGATCTAAACCAGCTTAATGCCTGTCCCTGAACACCAGTGTAGTTTTGTAGTCGATCCAAGAGTATTTTATGATCTATAGTGTCGAACGCAGCGCTAAGATCAAGTAGGACTAGTATTGAGATACAGCCTTGGTCAGAAGCTAAAAGTAAATCATTTGTAATTTTAACTAGCGCAGTTTCTGTACTATGATGCGGTCTGAATCCTGACTGGAATTTTTCATAGATATCATTTTCTTGCAAAAAAGAGCACAATTGAGCGGACACAACTTTTTCTAGTATTTTTGACATAAATGGAAGATTTGAAATAGGTCTGTAATTTGCTAAGTTATTTGGATCTAATTGCGGTTTCTTAATGAGAGGTTTTATTACTGCCAGCTTGAATATTTTTGGAACATGACCTAAAGATAAAGACGAGTTAATAATATTGAGGAGAGGCTCTTCCACTACAGGTAACACTTCTTTTAGTAGTTTAGTGGGTATTGGATCTAATAAACATGTTGTTGGTTTAGATGCAATGATAAGTTTATTTAGCTCTTCCTGTCCTATCGTTGTAAAGCGGTGTAGTTGTTCTCAGAGGGGCCATAATTGAGGCTGAATCATAAGACACCAAAGAGGATTGTACATTTATAATTGCGTTTTGGATGCTTTCTATTTTCTCATTGAAGTAATTCATAAAATCATTACTACTAAACTGTAACGGTATATTTTGCTCTGGCGAATATCTGTTTATTTGTTAGTCTAGCCACGGTGTTAAATAAAAACCTTGGATTATTTTGGTTATCTTCTATTAGTTTGCGGAGATGCTCAGCCCTGGCAGTTTTTAGAGCCTTTTTATAACGTGACATACTGTCTTTCCACGCGATTCTGAAGACCTCTAAATTAGTTTGTTTCCATTTACGCTCTAAGATACGAGTTTCTCTCTTGATAGCATGCGTATCACTGTTGTACCAGGGTGCTTTAGTTTTCTCTCTAACCTTTTTAATCTAATTGGTGCAACAATATCTAATGTACTAGTGAAAATGGTGCTCAAACTGCTAGTCATTTCATCTAATTGATCAGTTTGTTTGGGTTCACTTAGCAGCTTAGATAGATCAGGTAAGCTATTTGAGAATCTATCTATAGTGGTTGGAAGGATTGTTCTGCCTTTTCTATAACGCGGCGCAACATGACATATTTCGGCAGTACGTATTATGCAAGTCACCATGTAATGATCAGTGACATCATCGTTTTGCGGTATAATATTTATATCAGTTGGACTGGTTCCATATGATATAATTAAATACTAGTGTATGATTTAGACGATGAGTGGGACCACTGACGTTTTGTTTGACCCCAAAGGAGTTTAATAAGTCTGTAACGCAGCCCCTAAAGCATCATTTGTATTATCTACGTGTATGTTAAAATCTCCAACAATTATTGCTTTATCGACATTCACCAATAGATCCGAGAGAAAGTCTGCAAACTCCTTTAGGAATTCAGCATATGGCCCTGGAGGTCTATATACAGTAGCCAAGGCTAGAGATAATATGGATTTCTTTCTTACATCTAACAGCGTAACATTTAGCACAAGTACTTCAAAAGAATTAAACTTGTGACCTGTTTTCTGAGTAACATTAAAAATATCTTTATAGATTGTCGCAACACCGCGCGCGACCGATCAGACGAGGCTCATGCTTATAACAGTATCCTGGTGGACTAGACTCATTTAGACCAAAATACTCATTTGGTTTAAGCCAGGTTTCAGTAAGGCACAGAACATCAAAATTATTATCTGTGACCATTTCATTTACAATAACCGCTTTAGGTGTGAGCGATCTAATGTTTAGAAGACCTAGCTTTAAGAATTGTTTTTGTTCACTGATATTTAGATTTTCTGGTTTAATTTCAATAAGATTTTTGCTAAATCCTGCACTAGATTTATTGTTTGGCTTCACTAAACGAGGAATGGACACAGTTTCTATATAACGCTCCACACTATGCATATTAGTTAAGTTTGGACAACAGAGGCTGTGATTTGGACTTTGACTTATTAGTCATCTGGTGCGTAACGTCTCGGAGATGTTGTCCGACAGAACACCCGCTCCGATTCTGCTGGGGTGGAGTCCGTCTGCCCGATACAGTCTGGGTCGCTCCCAAAACAGATGCCAATTATTTACAAAGAGCAGTTTCTGTTCATTACACATTAACATTAGCCATTCATTAAATGCAAAAAGTCTACTGAACCTTTCCTGTCCTTGTCTGTACGTGGGAAGCGGTCCGGACCCGATGATCGTTGCTTTAGGCGCTGTGCTGCGTACCGTCTCGATCAGGCTCATGTAGTCCTTCTTCAGAACCTCGGTCTGCCGCAGCCTGATGTCGTTCGCTCCCGCTTCCAGCACAACAGCTCCGATGCGCGTGTTCACCGCCCACGATCTCGGGAACCTGAGCGGCGATATCGAGAACACGGGCACCGGGGAAACAGTGTGTGCGTACATTACCTTTACCCGAAGTAGCACGGACATGACGGACCATGGATGTCCCCGATGATCACGGCGTCATCGCGTTCCGGCTCGCGAAGAGGGAGAAGCGATTCCGAGTGGAGATCTCGAAGACCGGGAGGGGCGGAGAGGCAGCTCTGGTCCTGGCTCGTGTCCTCCGCTGCGTGATCCATGCTCCACGGGCCGGAGCTCGGAGTGAAAGGAGGCCGGGCTGAACGCGTCGTCCTGGGCGGAGGAGCATACGGAGTGGATGAGGAAGTACTAACAGAGTTAACGTTACTAACCACTGAGTTGTGAGGGTCGGCGCGTGAAGCTTCAGAGCGTTAAACGCCGGTCCAACAGCTCGGCTTGCTTCATCAGGAGACTGCGGATCTGCTTCTCGACGCGTTCCAGCTCCTGCTTCACCGTGAAGAGCTCGAATGTGTCCTCACCTGCACACAGAGGTAACGTTAGACTCTCATCCGATGTGTTCGCCATTATAAAAGATGAACAGTAAGTCAATATCCCGACTAATTTAGGACTGAATGCCAGATGCAACCCGTATGCTCAGCGTCTCGATAGGCGAAGGCCACGCGTGGAATGCTAGCGGGCTAAAGGCTAGTAGCCTAGATTCGAAAAATTGGATCTAAGTAGCGATATCAAAGCAATCCAATTGTTTTTTATAAGGAATAGTATCGAGGATAAGTTCACATGATAGAAAAATAGAAAGTGCTAGTTTATAAACATATGTCTGTGATTGGCTACTGTTATCAACGCACACGGAAGTGTTTTAAAAAAAGAAGTGGGAACTTTAGAAAGCACAAGCAGCCACCCATATGCGAACACTCGCATGTGTGTCTGCGTAGCGCTCCACAGCGCTACTTGTGCTGATTGAGTCAACCAGTTGATTACTGATTGCTGACAGCTGGCTGACTTGATTGTTTGATCATTAGAACGTGATCCTCCCGAACCTTGTTAATAAAACATCAATTCAGCGAGTTCACACTTACTAATGATCAGAGAATAAAAATGGTTATGCGTATTTGGCGTGCTGTCCGGGGGAGGGCTCCGAGCTCGGAAATTGGGCCCGAACCCAGAGTACTCCCCAAAAAGCAAAGTGAGTAAAGGACAGCCGCCTGCTTAAAGACCCCCGAAATGAGCGGAGAGATTGGCGGGCTGGCATTTCCAGGAGAGCCTGGTAGTTTTGGCTGGGAGAGCTCGATGGTGTCCGAACGGGAGAGTTCTTGTGGCAAAGGTCCCAGCATCGGTAAGCCTCACCAATCCTGAAAGAAAAACATAGATGCTTTACAGGGAGGGTTTGGCTATGTCCACTGGGAGATCAATGGATGGAGGAGGAGATGAAGATGCTCATCCTAGGGAGCTCTCGCTGAGTCCGCTGGGAGATCAATACTCGCTGGACGGAGAAAGAGGACGGAGAAAGGGGAGATATGCATACTCGACCGGGAAGGCTATCTCTGGGTCCGCTGGGAGATCAATACTCGCTGGACGGAGAAAGAGGAGATATGCGTACTCGACCAGGAAGGCTGTCTCTGGGTCCGCTGGGAGATCAATACTCGCTGGACGGAGAGAAGACCGAGGCTTGACCGGGAAGGCTCTCGCTGGGTCCGCTGGGAGATCAATACTCGCTAAATGGAGAAAAAATTGATATAAATATTTGACCGGGAAAGCTCTCGCTGTGTCCGCTGGGAGATCAATAGTTGCTGGACGGAGAAAGAGGAGATATATATACTCGACCGGGAAGGCTATCTCTGGGTCCGCTGGGAGATCAATACTCGCTGGACGGAGAAAAAATAGACATAAATATTCGACCGGGAAAGCTCTCGCTGTGACCGCTCAGGAGATCAATACTCGCTGGACGGAGAGAAAAGACATGGAAGCTCGACCAGGAAGGCTCTTGCTATGTCCGCTGGGAGATCAATATTTGCCGGATGAAAAAATATGTTTTTTTTTGTTGTTTTTTTGTTTTTTAACCAATAAGGGTGGGCTTTTTTGATATGGAAACGATTAGTTCTGATATAGGTTTGGAACGCATCTGAGGACCATCTTCCAAGCGCTTGGATCTGTTGCTGAGAGAGGCCATTTTGGGCTGCTGAGGTTGCTGCTCCAATGCGAAAGGAATGACTGGAGAAATTCTCTGCTGGGATGCCTGAAAGTTGGAGAACAGCTTTTAGGTGTTTCTGGAACCAAAAGCGTGTCACAGGTTTGTTAGAATCGTCGATGAACAGGGGTTCGAGAGGGGATTTAGCATGAGAGTTTCTCAGTTGGAGGTAGGCTAGTATAGTTTGGAATGGTTGAATTGGTGACGAGAGGTTGAAAATTTATATGAAGTGGCCTTTTTTGGTTTGGTCTGTTTTGCTTTGTTTAATCAGAAACAAGATTGTTTCGCTGTCAAGTACTGAGATATCTGAGATGTTTGGGTGGATTTTTGGGTCGAATCTGGAAATGATAGCCAGTTCAGAGCATCTTAGGAAAACAAAAAAGGCTAGAATGAACATGGCGTAGAGTGTGCGGGAGGTATTAAGGGATCGGTAGCCTGTGCGGAGGGTCTGAATGCATGGTTCACCTGCTGGTATCCGGGCAGGTGGGCTGGGATCGATTGGATGCCTTTAATCAAGAGGGAGGTTTGTGAATTATTTCATTGGTTAGGGGTGGCCGAATAGTAGGTTTATGCACAACTGCAAACCTCTGGAGGATCCTACACCTTGAGGTTCGCAGGACCCCAGGGGTACCAGCAGCTTCAAATACCTGTTTGCTGCTTTGTAATGGCATTTTAGCAGCTGCTCTCTGAATCCGATGAATTTATCTAGCAGTAACCTTCCTCATTATGCCTTTATCTGCACAAACCCGTCTGTGGTCTGAATCGTCCACAAATCTCTTCACAGTATGATGATCACCTTCTCCAAGGCATTGCACTATTTGATGCTTTTCCGCAGCAGAGAGATAATTTTTCTTGCCCATATTGCTTGAAACCTGGGGCCTGCTTAATGATGTGGAACATTATTCTTCTTTAGTAGTTTTCTTTTAATTGGGCTCACCTGGCAAACTAATTGTCACAGGTGTCTGAGATGGATTTCAGTGATCCAAAGAGCCCGGAGACACTATAACATCTATGAGTTTGATTTAAAAACGAAATATTAAAATGTTTATGACAATTAATTCCAATTTGCATAATAATTTGGAACACGGCGTACAGGGTATGCAGTGTTATTTTACATTTTGATTACTTTATTCAGTTTCTGATTTACTTATCTGAATCCCACTATTACATCTTTTTGAAAAACTTAACTTAAAGCACTGTCTATTTAATTTGTATTTTTGTTCTGTTGTATTTATTTTTGTCCTTTTAGTTTTTTTCTATCAATAATTGTGATAGAAATTGATACATTTGACTGATATCTAAAATAAATTAATTTTATAATTGTAATTTCTTATCATTATAGGCCACCTATAATCATGTTAAATAAGTGTGATTTCAATATTGATCAAATTTTGTTTGCGATGGTTGAGCAATCCTACATCCCAGCCATTTTTGTACTGTTTCAGAAATTTCCTTCTGCACTTGCTTCTAAAGTTAGGCTTGAACCAGATTCATTTGCGACTATGACATCAATTTATTTATATCCATTTACAGTGGGAGAATGAATCTGCTGTATAATTATCCCCTATAAGTGAACATTTGTTTTTGCAGTCATATTTTTTATCTTAGCTGGAATTATGGTGATTTCTTCATAATAAAAGCATGATCCATAAAACTGACCTTACCATCTGCAAAACTCCTACTGATTTCCAATAAGAGGATCCGGTTTCAAGGTCAATGATCTGTGAGTGGTTTGTGCACAGGATGTGGTGAGAGCCTTCAGGACAGTACTGGAAACTTCTCCTCCCTGGGTTCCCTGAACGGATACGCTGCATATATTCACTGTATATGGAGGATATCAGTCACGCCTGGGAAAAAGGTAGAAGAACTTCACATAGAATCGACATTTTTCAGTCAGTAAAACATTATTTTATTTCTATTTTTGCTTTACACGCAAAACAGAATGAAATAAATAAAGAAAAATATATATGTATATATATATTAATAAAAGATTATACTTGTTTTTAAACGGCTTTGGGAAAGCATTTATATCTAAACTTATTATATACACCACCATTCAAGGGTTTGGGGTCAGTAAGATTGTTTTGAAGTCGATTAAGAGTGGCAGTTAAACAATAATGTCATTAAAGATTTATATATATATATATATATAAATAAATCTATTTCAGTATAATGCTTGTTGAACTTTGTATGCTTTAAAGTATCCTGAAAAAAAGTACATCACGATTTCCTAAAAAATATTAAGCAGCACAACTGTTTCAACATTGTTAACGATCAGATATGTTTATTTAGCAGCAAATCGGCATATTGAACGATTTCTGAAGGATCATGTGACATAGAAGTCTGGAGTAATAAATTAAATTTTAAAATGTATTCAAATAGGAAACAATTCTTTTAAATTGTAAAAATATTTCACAATATGAATACTTTTTACTGTATTTTCTAATCAAGTAAATGCAGCCTTGGTAAACACATTTAAAGTCATTGCAAGAATCTTACAGACCTCAAAATTGTCAATGATAGTATAAATAACCTTCTTCTGACTCCCAATTTCTCTCTTTTGTCTGTATTTCTTTCTCTTTGTTAGATCGTTCTTAATTTTACCTCAATGGATCTGTATAGAAGTCACTTGTGCTGGTACGATCATGTGGAGATCCGTGATGGATTTTGAGAAAATCACCTTTGAAAGGTTCTCATATTTATTAAGATCATTTATGAATTGTTTTTGTAGTAATTAATAATTATAATTTGTTACATTTATATAGCGCTTTTCTGGGTACTCAAAGAGCTTTACATAGAAGGGGGAATCTCCTCAGACCACCACCGATGATGCGCTGGCAGCCATATTGGGGCAGAACGCCCCTCCACACACCAGCTTACTACGTGGAGAGGAGACCAAATGAATGTTTTTAATGACTTTAGGTGTATTGGAAAGAAACACTAAATAATTAAATACTCAATCAGACCCTGTCCTATGGAAGCTTGTTTCCGCCATAGAATGAAAAATATAAAAGGTAATTGCGACTTTTTATCTCACAATTCTGACTTTTTTTCTCACAATTGCGAGTTTACTTCTCGCAATTCTGACATTATTTCTCAGAATTGCGAGATGGAAAGTCAGAGATTGCGTGATATAAAGTCAGTATTGCGAGTATAAAGTCAGAATTAAGAATATAAAGTCAGAATTGGGTGATATAAAGTCGCAATTGCGAGATATAAAGTCAGAATTGCGAGATATAAAGTAAGAATTGTGTGATATAAAGTCAGAATTGCGAGATATAAAGTCAGAATTACGAGATATAAAGTCAGAATTGCGTGATATAAAGTCAGAATTGCGAGATATAAAGTCAGAATTGCGTAGATATAAAGTCAGAATTGCGTGATATAAAGTCAGAATTGCGAGTTATAAAGTAAGAATTACGTGATATAAAGTCAAAATTGCGAGATATAAAGTCAGAAATTGCGAGAATATAAAGTCAGAATTGCTAGATATAAAGTCGCAATTGCGTGTTATAAAGTCAGAAATGCGATGATATAAAGTCAGAATTGTGAGATTTAAATTATTCTGAGGGGAAAAAAGTTAGTCTTTTTTTCCCTTGGAATTGGCCTGATAAGTCGCAATTCTGACTTTATATCACACAATTCTGACTTTATATCACACAATTCTGACTTTATATCTCGCAATTCTGACTTATGGCACAATCTGACTTTATATCTCGACAATTGACTTTATATCACGCAATTCTGACTTTATATGTCGCAATTCTGACTTTATATCACGCAATTGTGACTTTATTACATGCAATTGCGACTTTATATCACGCAATTCTGACTTTATATCTCCCAATTCTGACTTTATAACTCGCGAATTGCGACTTTTTATCACGCAATTCTGACTTTTTATCTCGCAATTCTGAGAAAATAAAGTCAGAATTGTGAGATAAAAAGTCACAATTATTTATTTTATTTTTTTATTCAGTGGCGGAAACAAGCTTCCTTACTGTCCATTATATTTTGGAAGTAACTTTTTAATCCATTGGTTCTTTTGCTTATTGGTTCTTAGGCCGTTATTGTGGAGACCAGCTACCCCGAAGCCATCGTCTCCACTGAGAGTCGACTTTGGATTGAATTCCGCAGCAGCAGTAATTGGGTGGGGAAAGGTTTCTCTGCTGTTTATGAAGGTATAAGTCCACTGACCACTGGTCTCAAGTCTAGTTTATTTATAGAGCCCTTTCCACTACAAAGTAGACCAAAGAGCTTTACAGTTAATAGCAGTCTATAGATAATAGCAAATAACAATAAAACAGAACACAAGACAACAGTCAGTAGTAAAAAAAAAAAATAAAAAAATAACAAAAAGCAGAGAGGAGAATAGGCATAACATATACATAACACAACTGACAAAATTGATATTTTTAAAATACAATTCTTAAAATTGAGGGTGCAGATCTAATTTAAATGGACTGCATTTATATAGCACTTTCACAGACCCAATGGCCACCAAAGCACTTTGCATTTTGCCTCAGATTCACCCATTCACTCATACACCGACAGCGTCAGCCATGCAAGGTGCCATCCAGCTGGGGTTAGGTGTCTTGCTTATGGACACCTTGACACTTGGACAGGTGGAACCGGGCATTGAACCACATTCCGGTTTGTAGACATGAACCACTGAGCCACTGCTGCCCCCAGTCTAATCAAATGTCAGGTGGAAGGGTATTCCACAGTCTTGGACAATAGAAAAAGCTAGTGCTTTAAAAGAGAGTTTAGGAATTGTGAGAAGTAAACAATTAAGTGATTGTTAAGGTCTACTAGCCTGGGTTTCCCTGTGCTGCCTTTGCGGAGTGTGATTTTAATCACGCTGCTAGGCAGTCTGGGTACCATGGATAAATTTTCGCCTCTGCAAGGGGACCAATCACAGAACGGGGAGGGAGCAGCAATGAAGATGACAATGTCTGCAACACATCGAAACAGTTTGTTTACCTATGGATCAAACATGGCAGCAGATGCGAAGTTACCTTTCGATGCAGCCTTTGATATAGTTTAGAACACAAAAAATCTCTTCTTTCTCGTCTAATTTATTTCGCTCTGCATACATTATCTGTTATAATTGAAACGATTGGCTATGAGCTATAGACATTCGTAGCACCCAATAAACGGCTCTGGGCATTCGACCCAAAACATCTGTTAAGTTTCAGTCACCTTGATTTGCCCAAACATTTTAACTGTAGATTTAGTTGCATTTAGCTGGAGATGATTTTGTTCTAACCATCACTTCACCTCCTGAAGACAATGAGGATTTGATCCTCCAGATTTAATGGGCAAGTAAATTCTGAATATGTCATCGGCATAAAGATGATACGACATACTGTGTCTTTTAAAAACAAGACCTAAGGACAACAAAAAATAAAGAAAACAAAATAGACCCCAAAATGGAGCCTTGAGTAACTCCACAGTCAATATGAAATACAGAGGAAGACAAATCCCCAAATCCTTACCAAAAAATCATTTCCTTCAAATAAGAAGAAAATCATTTTCAGACAGACAATCAGCTGAGAGACTCATCTGGACAGATGTAGTGTTAATGTGTGATGTCCTAACCATGGTTTCAGCTATTTGCGGAGGTGAAGTGAGAAGGGACAGTGGACAGATTGAGTCACCCAATTACCCTGATGACTATCTGGCCTAATAAAGTTTGCACATGGAAGATCATCGATCGCCAGGGGTTTCATGTGGGCCTCATCTTCCAGTCGTTTGAGGTAGGGTACTTTCTTTTTTTGTTTGTTATTGTCATGCAGTATTCTATAACTAGCCTCAGACAGCACTGTAGCAAAGCTTCTGAAACCACAAAAATATACATGTATCAGAGGTGGGTCCTTTTCAGGAAATGCTGTAATTTGTGTACCAGTGTGTCCCTATGATTATTACTAATATAAATATCAGCCATCTATCAGATGTTTCACTTTATATACTAAAAATAATATAATATAATATAATATAATATAATATAATATAATATAATATAATATAATATAATATAATATAATATAATATGGCCAAAAAGCCACTGATTGTGCAGGTTCTCATACTTAGAATGATAAGAGAGGTCTGTAATTTTCATCATAGGTACACTTCAACTATGAGAGATAAAATGAGAAAAAAAAAATCCAGGAAATCATCATTGTAGGATTTTTAAATAATTTATTTGTAAATTATGGTGGAAAATAAGTATTTTTGGTCAATAACAAAAGTTCAACTCAATACTTTGTAACATAACCTTTGTTGGCAATGACAGAGGTCAAACGTTTCCTGTAAGTCTTCACCAGGTTTGCACACACTGTAGCTGGTATTTTGGCCCATTCCTCCATGCAGATCTCCTCAGAGCAGTGATGTTTCGGGTATGTCACTGGGCAACACAGACTTTCAACTCCCTCCACAAATTTTCTATGGGGTTGAGGTCTGGAGACTGGCTAGGCCACTCCAGGACCTTGAAATGCTTTTTACGGAGCCACTCCTTCGTTGCCCGGGCGGTGTGTTTGGGATCATTGTCATGCTGGAAGATCGAGCCACTGTTTCATCTTCAAGGCTCTCACTGATGGAAGGAGGTTTTGGCTTAAAATCTCACGATATGATTTCATGTTATCACTGTGAAGCTGCTTTGATACAATCTGTATTGTAAAAGCGCTATATAAATAAATGTGACTTGATACATGGCCCCGTTCATTCTTCCTTCAGACACAGATCAGTTCCCTTTTGTAGTCACTCCGAGTTACGTCGGAATGACGGAGAATAGGGTTTCGCATAGAAAGCCAATCCTCTTTGAGTATTTAAAAACGAGCCAATGGCGTGAAAATGCCATGGGTCTGTGGAATTTGCATAGCATATCTCCGCCTCACCTCGTGTGTATAAAAGGAGGAAGCGGACGCAACCGCAGTATGTTTTCGCTTCGGAGCCAAGAGAACCTCTTCACTCCACAAGCCACTGAGTTATACTCTTCGAGACGAGCGTCCTCTCCAGTGTTGGTGTGACGGCGGTACCCAGCGAGTTTCTGCATTGCCTGCGATCTGTGCAGTGGTCTGCCAGACTTTGCGTTTCTCCCTGGTCGCCTCAGCGCTGCAGAGTGAATTTCCTCCTCTCTCTAAAAGAGCTGCACGTGGCGCGTCTTTTCAAGATGCCTCGCCCGTGTTCTTCTGGTTGCGGTCGTTTCCTCTCCTCTTCTGATGGGCATGAGCGTTGCTTTGTGTGTCTGGGCTTTGAATACGCAAAGGCAGCGCCTTGTGGATGATTCATGTTCTTTTTGTGGGAACATGACCATCGCAACACTGAGATCTAGACTCAATGATCTCACTGTGAGAGTCCCCGCCTCCGTTCCCCGATCGGCTTCCTCTTCGAGGGGGAGCTCTCGGTTCGCGGACAGGGTGATCTGGCAGTCACGGTGTGGAACAAAGCCCCGACGCTTGTTCCTCGGGCCACACCCCCGTCCACTGTGTTGCAACCCGCGAGTGCTGGGGTGATTCAGACGAGTGCTTCTTCGCAGGTGCCGTCTGTTTCATTCGGGTGCTCCAGAGGAGGACGCGATGTCGATCGCAGCGTCACAAGGTGGGCTAGACTCCTCTGGAAGTGAGGATGCGGCTGCGTTGCCTCCTTCGGGAGTGCCAGCGTTGCCCGTGTCTGATCCCAAGATGACGGCCATGCTTTCTCGGGCCGCCGTGAGCATCAGGCTAGAGTGGAATCCTCCGCCCTGTCCCGATCGCTCGTGGATGGATGATTGGTTTCAGGGCAAGGCTGCCGCCTCACGGCCACAGCCGACCTCAATTCCTTTCTTCCCCGAGCTGCATGGGGAGCTGACGAAGACTTGGAAGGCTCCTTTGATCTGATCTTTTGTTCTCCGCTCCCCGCTGCACACCCACGGGTGGGCAGCACCCTGAGTTGGTTAAAGAAAGACTTGACACCATCACTGAGCCCACAGAGCAGGACGGGGGTGTGCACTTACCACTCTCGTTCTCCTCTGTCTCTGAGAGTGCGGAGCGGAGCGGCTGTCATCTCCAGACCACGCGGCTCCCCTCCCTCTCTATTGCGAGACCCCGGCAGAACAGACCCCCGTGGAACGCTGGTCCTTCCCTGGTGTCCTCTGTCTGGGAGTGGAGCTCTATTGTGCCGATCTCTCCGCCTCGCTGCCCCTCCGGGAGGGGATGCTGGGTCGACCCGGACGATCCGGCTCGGTGCTATGCGATTCAGTCTCGGCACGGTCTACTCCCCGTTTCCGAGGAGCCCGCTTATGATGGTCGGTGGCAATGCCCCGGTCTTGAGAGCGGAGATTGCCACCCTGCTGGCGTAGGTGCGAATCGAGACTGTCCCTCCAGCCGAGATGAGGTCAGGGTTCTACAGCCCCTACTTCATTGTCCCCAAGAAGACCGGTGGGTTACGACCGATCCTAGATCTTCGCGTTTTGAACCGTACTCTTCACCGACTACCGTTCAAAATGCTGACGGCCAAGCGCATTTTCGAATGCATTCGGCCTCAGGATTGGTTTGCAGCGATAGACCTGAAGGACGCATACTTCCATGTCTCCATCTTACCTCGACACAGACCGTTTCTTCGGTTTGCTTTCGAAGGTCAGGCATATCAGTATGCGGTTCTCCCATTCGGGTTGGCTCTGTCCCCTCGCGTCTTTCCGAAGATCGTCGAGAGCAGCCCTTGTTCCCCTTCGCGAACACGGGGTTCGCATCCTGAATTACCTCGACGATTGGCTGATTCTAGCACACTCTCGAGATCAGGTCTGCGAACACAGAGACCTGGTGCTTCGGCACCTGTCCCGTCTGGGCCTTTGGGTCAGACCGGGAAAAGAGCAAACTTTGCCCCGTGCAGAGGTTCTCTTTTCTCGGGATGGAGATAGAGCTCGGCTCGCCATGTCCGTGCGCAGCTCACGAACGAGCGTGCGCTCTCACTGCTGGCTTGTCTTCGATCAGTTCGAAGGCAAGAGTGCGGTCCCACTGAAACTTTTCAGAGGCTCCTGGGGCATGTGGCAGCCGTAGGCGATGCCACTCGGACTGCTTCATATGAGACCGCTTCAGCTGTGGCTTCGCGATCGAGTCCCGAGGTGGGCATGGCATCGCGGTATGCTCAGGGTTCCAGTGACCCCGACCTGCCGTCAGACCTTCTTCCGTGGACGAACCTCAGCTTTTTGCGGGCCGGTGTCCCTCTCCAGCGAGTTTCCAGGGCATCTTGTTGTCTCCACAGATGCGTCTTCCACGGGTTGGGGAGCCATGTGCAATGGACATGCAGCCGCGGGTTCCTGGACAGAACCCCAGCGCCTTATGCATATCAATTGCCTCAAGTTGCTGGCAGTACGCCTGGCCCTGCAACGCTTTCGGGCACTGCTCAGGGGCCAACACGTAATTGTCCGTTCAGACAATACCGCTACCGTCAGCCGTGCGCTCACGGCGGATGTCGCAAGCTCGCACGCCAGCTCCTATTATGGAGTCAGAAGCACCTGAGGTCCCTTCGTGCTGTTTACATTTCATGAGACAGGAACCTGGCAGCTGACGAGCTGTCACGGGTCCGTCCAATCTCCGGCGAATGGCGACTCCATCCCCAGTCGGTCCAGCTGATTTGGGACCAGTTCAGGGAGGCGCAGATAGACCTGTTTGCCACACGAGGTGGGGCGGAGATACGCTATGCAAATTCCGCAGACCCATGGCATTTTTACGCCATTGGCTCGTTTTTAAATACTCAAAGAGGATTGGCTTTCTATGCGAAACCCCATCATGCACAGCCCCAAAGCATGATGTTTCCACTAGTGATGCGCGGGTCATCTTTTTTCCAACCCGCGGGTCCCGCTTTATGAAATCATTTGGCCCGCCCCAGCCCGCACCGCACCACTGTCTCTATTTTTACAACCCGCCCCGTGACCGTTAAATAGACATAGTAGCTACTAGGCATTGTAATGTAAATGAAAATAGCCTTTATTTCAGCCTGAAAGTGCTTGGAAAAATTGCCTTGTAAACTGGCAACAACAGACGATTATGAATATGAACCATAAATCAGGTCATATTAATAAACATTTTCAACATTTACAACACTAGTTTCCACCCCCATGCTTCACAGTAGGTATGGTTTTCTTGGGAATGCAACTCTGCATTCTTCTGGAGCCCCAGATTGAAGGGAGATTATCAGTGGTCTTGTCTTTTCTTACAATTGCTCCCACAGTTGATTTTTTTCACACCAAGCTGCTTGCCCATTGTAGATTCACTCTTCCCAGCCTGGTGCAGGTCTACAATTTTCTTCCTGGTGTCCTTCGACAGCTCTTTGGTCTTGGCCATGGTTGAGTTTGGAGTGTGACTGTTGAGGCTGTGGACAAGTGTCTTTTATACAGATAATGGGTTTAAACAGGTGCCAATAATACAGGTAACGAGTGGAGGACAGAAAAGCTTCTTAGGCTATGTTTACACGGAAACGATTCTGAAGAGAAACGCAAAAGTGGCGTTACGTCATCATTTTTTATTCTGCGTTTAGACGAGCGTTTTGTGTGGGAAATTCGCGTGCAAATGGTGACGCAAAAGTCTGTGAAATTCAATGTAGTATGCACTTCAGGTGGCTAGGAGTGCATACTATAACAACACCAAGTCCACGCGCCTGCGTACAATCTTCACTGTCAAGCAGACTTTTGCGTTTTACCGTTTACACGGGAACGCGACGGTGAAGCGTTTTAAGATTTCCACTCTGGAGGGTGGTTTCACTTTTTTGCGTTTTTAAGCCTCAAAAACGCCGTCGCCGTGTAAACGAAAGGCACATCCGATAAAATATTTTTACGTTTTCACCCGGAATCGATTCTCGATGTAAACGGGGCCTTAAAGAAGAAGTTACAGGCCTGTGAGAGCCAGAAATCTTGCTGGTTTGTGGGTGACCAAATACTTATTTTCCACCATAATTTACAAATAAATTCTTTAAAAATCCTACAATGAGATTTTCTAGATTTTTTTTTCTAATTTTGTTTCTCATAGTTGAAGTGTACATATGATGAAAATTACAGACCTCTCTCATTATTCTAAGTAGGGGAACTTGCACAATCAGTGGATAACTAAATACCTTTTGGCCCCACTGTATATGTCTTGTATTTAAATATTTGTAATGATGACGTTGCAATTTAATATGTTTAAAATATATAAATTTTGTATGTAATATCGAATAACACACAAGTATTTTATATATTTTAAGATTTGAAGTACACTATACAAGCACATTCAGGACAGTTAAGCACACTTTTTCACAAGTGTTATTATGGAGAAAAGTACAGAGAGAACAGTAATGATGGGAGAGAGGGGGAACTAGACTGGGAAATGTCATAAAATCTTAAAGTCATTGATGAGTATAAAATACAACATAAATCCTTGAAATGTCTGTTATTTACTGCTGCTTGAGCTTGTTGCCATGGCACCACAAGTGCTTATTACCAGTATGACAGTCTGAAGCATTCTTGTGTTGTTCCTCATTGACTTTTCTGACAGAGAGATGTCAGGTAATTTCTATCTACGAATACATTCTCATGTGCTGCTCTTTCACACTCAGACTGAGAAACATGACAACTGTGCTTATGACTTCCTGGAAGTGCGAGACGGTGATTCTGAGAGCAGTCCTCTACTGGGCCGTTTCTGTGGATATGAAAAGCCAGATGATGTCAAAAGCAGTTCCAACCAGATGTGGATGAAGTTTGTATCTGATGGTTCTGTGAACAAAGCTGGATTTGCAGCTAATTTCTTTAAAGGTGACACTCCTAAATTGCATATTGACCTCTTTACCTATTTTTGTGACCTCCTGACCTTGAACTTTGCTTGTAATGCAGAGATTGATGAATGCTCCAGGCCTGATAAAGGTCATTGTGAGCAGCACTGTGTCAACACCCTGGGCAGTTACCACTGCGCCTGCGACCCTGGTTATGAGCTCGCCCGGACCGCCGAAGCTGCGCAGGTGATTACCTGCTCATGTAAAACGCACAGCAATGTGCTGAAAACCATGCAGAATATAGTTTTATCTACAATCCTCACATTTAACCAGAAGTCTTGGTCAACAGAAGTTAAATTTCTTTTTAAGTTGCTGATTCAAATTATTGTTTATCACATTGATTTGAATAGGATAATCTAATAGCAAGTGTTTTTGCTAGTTTCAGCCTGACGCAGTTATTATCCACATCCTGTGCTAAATTGTTTAAATAGCAAATGCCCATTTGTTCGCCCATGAGTGTGCTGCTCTGAAAACGAGGTGTGTTCAGGCGCATTGTTGGTACATTGCTATTTTGAGGCAACTGAAATAGACTGTGCCATTGACCAACAAAAACCTGGTCTAAAGTCAATGGCGCAGCATTTTTATTTTTTTTTTTTACATTTAAAAAGCACGTTATAATGAGCGCCTATAGGCGGGTGCACAATGTGTGTACTCTCTGCTTATTACACACACAGGGACGATCAGTTGCACACAAACTAGCCAAATATTAAAAATAAAAGGATTACAATGTAAAAGATTAATATTGTGTACTTAAAGATATGGTACACAAGCAGATTCGTTTCCTCGCTAGAGATGGCGCGAGCTCAACTGGCTTTTAAATGGAATGGGAGATGTGATTTGAAACGCCCAGAACACACCCATTACTCAGTAAGAGAATAGGGGCAACCCTTTTAGACCATGTGCTGGGCGTGCCGACCATTTCTCCTGTTGTTAAACTAGCAAAAGTGACTATTAGACCATGCGCTGTAGAACAATAAAATAGGGCTTAAAGTTACAATTAGTCATGAAACACATGAGAGCCATGAAACACATTTCAGAATCAAAGCTGACATAATGCTTAATCTGGCAGAAATTTTAGAATGTGTTCAGGATGGATCGGAGCTTTACGGATGAAGACTGTGAACGCTTTTGGGTCTGTTCCTCACACAAATAAATATTTTGTCCTTGGTACACTTAGAATTATTGTACTGTTTGTACAATTAACAATAAATTGTGCTGTAGATGTATCTGCCTGTTATATCCTGTGTTTTATATTGTATAATAGCTATACAAACAGTTAGATTTAGGCTTAGGTGGTTGGGTTACATGCTCAAAAATGTCTCAATGTGCTGGTTCTACCTGTTATTCTCAGGCCTTTGTAAACTAAATGGACTGTGAAATCAGGCCTGAAGTGGTTCCCTTTTAAAAAATAGCCATAACTGATCAGGAAAACCAGTGTGGAAATTATATTCCAGGTAAAAAGGGACAATTTCAATCACTGCTCTTCAATCAGGCTTTGAGGGTTTTCGGAGTTATAACCTACTTTTCTTTATATCTGTTTGTCAGATTTTAAATGCAGTCATTGTACTGGAAAATTCAGAACATGTCTAACTGAAGTGGCTTGAATAGGAGAAATCATGGAGCTTGAAAAGTGCTGTTACTTTACCAAGTGATCAGATGAGTCCGAGATTTTCTTTTTTTCGGATTCGTCATTCAGTGGCTCTGAATTGTCAAAACACCTCTCAAAATGCGAAAAACCAGGAAATTTAACTTAATGCGATTTTTTTTATGACGGACAAACGTTTCAGAGGCATTGTGTAAACATGATTGACACAACAGTGAGGTTGTATATATTTTTTTAACATGTGACAATTTCGGATGAGAATTTAGATTACATGGACTATTTGCATCTTAAAAGCCATAATGTAAATAATACAAGTGGTTTACTGATACTTACATTGAGGTTGCTTTAGATCTTTGACCAGCTTTGATGTTTCTGGAAATGGAAAAATAATTCAGGGCCCAAGCCCTGAAAGGGCGCAGAGCCCTATTGTTTTCCTTCCGAATTATTTTTAGGGCCCAAGCCCTGAAAGGCGCAGAGCCCCTATTGTTTTCCTTCCGATATTATTTTTAGGGCCCAAGCCCTGAAAGGGCGCAGAGCCCTATTGTTTTCCTTCCGATTATTTTTTTTTTTTTTTTTTTTTTTTTTTTTTTTTTTCTTTTCTAGCGACTACTCGGGCACTTTTGGGGCCCTTGACATGCTCGAAAACTCTTGAAACTTTGCACACGGGTCAGAACCCGCGGCCATCAGAGCCGGGCTGAAGCTGGTACCCGGGCGTGGCAGGGCGGCTCGTCAGCGCCCCCTGGAATGGGGTCCGAACACCTGGTCCATAACTCAAACACACTTGCATGTAATAATATGAAACTCGGTACACATGTCGATAGCAGAATTTCATCTATACCTCGCGTTCTTGCTTTTTACCCCAGCCCAACAGGAAGTCGGCTATTGAGGTTTTTTTGTAAAACACACGCAATGAACTTTTAAATACTCCTCCTAGAGCTCTGATCCAAATTCGACGAAACTCGGTCAGCGTGAAGTCAAGACATTGAGGATGAAAGTTTGTGTGGGGATTTTTGATATCTCGAACGGTTTGGCCGTGGCGAGGAAACGAAATTATGGCGAGAAACGTGAAACAGGAAGTGTGTCATAACTTCAGCATACATTAACTGATCTGGATGAAACTTCAGCAGTGCGTTCGCTGTAAGAGGACGATCACATGGATGTGACTATTGTGAGTCAAAGTTATAGCGCCACCAACTGGCAGCAGGAAGTGTGTCACTTTCAAAATGCTTTGAAATCACCCTCTTATTTTTACCCGATTTGCTTCAAACTTCATCTGTATAATGTACATACACGGCAGATGAAGACCTATGAATGGATTCTTGATATCTTTGAAACTGTTGCCGTGGCGACGCATCAAACTTTACCATTCTTTAGGATGCATTCTTTTAGGGATTCGAACATTTGTCCATAAATCAAACACACGTGCATGGATTAATATGAAACTCGGTACACTCATAGATCACATCAGGCCAAACAACTTTCGTGCTCTAAGTTTTACGACAGTTCAAACGGAAGTCGGGAATTATGTTTTTTTTTTTTAAATAATTGTCCTAGAAAAACATCAAATTACAACCCATGCTGTTACCAATCACCACCAAACTCGGATATGCATGAAGTCAAGACATTGAGGATGCTATATTCCGGACGGATTTTTGATATCTTGAACGGTTTGGCCGTGGCGGATTTTTTTGACTAAAAAAGGACACATAAAGTGTGTTATAACTTGGTTAGTTTTACTGACAGTTACAAAACTTGCCGTGTATATTGTTCTATTCAAGCCAAACAACTTTCTAATTAACAATAATAAGCTCAAACCCACAGAAAGTCAGATATTGTAGTTTGAATATGATCATGCTCTTTCTAAACCTAGGCCTGTCACACAGTCTGTGTGTGTGTGTGTGTGTGTGTGTAGGGGAGGGGGCTTAATCATTTCACTGTGTGTCTGGCCTGCTAAAGTAAATACATTTCTTAAGCCTGGTATTTTTTACATAAGTTTTTATTTTTATTTTTTTTATAAGTAAAGGCATATAACCTGTTTAATTGTAGTGCATTGACAATAGTTTTATATAATTAGTGTATTAATTAAATTAACTTGGTCCATAAATCAAAAAAGTAAGTAAATAAATCAAAAAGGAAGTGTGTTAAAACTTCTGCATACATTAACTGATCTTGATGAAACTTCAGCAGTGTGTTCGTTGTAAGAGGTCAGTCACATAGATGTGAGTCAAATATATAGCGCCACCAACTGGCAGCAGAAAGTGTTTCACTTTCAAAATGCTTTGAAATCGCACTCTTACTTTTACCCGATTTGCTTCAAATGTAAACACACGCCAGATGAAGAGCTGTGAAAGCATTATTCAATATCTAAGATAATGTTGCCATAGCAACGCATCAAACTTTAACATTCCTTTTTTTGATGATTTTGAGTCTCTTCAGCGGCTTTTGGGGCCCTTAATGGGTTTGAAAACTCTTGAAACTTTGCACACAGGTCAGATCCCACAGCCATCAGAGCCGGGCTGAAGATGGTACCCGGGTGTGGCAAGGGGGCTAGACAGCGCCCCCTGGAACGGGGTCCAAAAACTTGGTCCATAAATCAAACACGCTTGCATGTAATAATATGAAACTCAGTACACATGTTGATCTCATCGTTTCATATATTCATATATTCTCCTCAAGCCGGACAACTTTCTAATTTACACTCATGAGCTAGGACCCACAGAAAGTTCAGATATTTTGGTTTGAAAATGTTGAGTGTCTCTCTGAGCCTACACTTCTGTATGGCAAGCCCTTTTAACATTTAAAAGCTAAGTTTGACTATTCGTAATTAACATTGTAGATATCAACAACGTCTTTCTAGTCGTAATTACATTTTGGATAGTTTGTATTATCATTTAAGATATCTGTAATGTAATTGTGACTAGTCGAAACGACAGATAGAGTATGGCAAACCGTTTTAACATTTAATCATTTTAACCTACTAGTCTCTATTTTCATGCTACTAGTACTTATTTTTTAGATACTAGTATCTATTCCATTAAGTACTAGTACTTATTCATTAGCTACTAGTGCCTATTCTTTAGATACTAGTGCCTTTTCTTTAGATACTAGTGTTTATTCTTTTAGGTACTAGTACCTTTTTAAAGATACTAGTACTTATTCATTAAACACTAGTCCTTATTTATTAGATACTAGTACTTATTCATTAGATGCTAGTCCTTATTCATTACATACCAATGCTTATTAATTAGTTACTAGTACTTATTCATTAGATACTAGTACCTATTAAATAAATACTAGTACTTATTCATTAGACACTAGTACTTATTTCAATGGTGACTAGTAACTATTCTTTTGTTACTCTAGTCACATTTTTTCCATTGACTTCTATGGTGATCTGTCATTCAGATATCAACTATTCAGTTCTGACTAGTATGTTAGTATGTATTCCAATTGTGGAATACATACTAGTATGTATTCCAAAGCAGGGGTTACGTTTTTGCACGTCGTGCAGAATAACCCTAAAGGCACCAAGGTGGCGGGTGCCACCGGCTTTATGTGTATATATATATATATATAGTAGTGTGTGTATATATATATATGTGTGTGTGTGTATAAATATAGCTGCGAGCAGCGATGGAGGGCCAAAGCCGGCGGTACCGCCATTCCGGATACCTTTAGGCACCGGGGTTGCGGTGCCACCGGCTGGGCCCGCAATCGCGCTCTCGCAGCTATATTTATAATTGAGTTCTTGAAAGCAGGTTTTTATTTTTTCTGAAAGCCTTCAAAGGCATGCTTGTTGGGCTAGTCAGAATATTTGTGTTTAACATTCTGGATCATGTGTATCTCTTTTGCATGTTGGCTTGCCTCAAAGTCAATCAAGCCAATATAATAATGATTTCTGTATCTGATCCCAGCAGCAGCCTGTGGAGGATTATTCTCTAAACTCAATGGCTCCTTCACTAGTCCAGGATGGCCGCAGGAATACCCGCCCAACAAGAACTGTGTGTGGCAGCTCATTGCACCTGTACAGTACCGCATCACGCTGCTTTTTGAAACTTTTGAGACCGAGGGGAATGATGTAAGTTGACTTTTGACTTTGATGTAACTTTTCTGTATTTACTGATATGACGAGACTAGGGCTACTACCCCGGACTAAAGATTTTTCTAGTTAATACGTAGTCGTTTATTTAAGCCATTTGTCAACTAATTACGTGTTTATACTAATTTAAATATAAAAAATATATACTAGGCCAAATATATAGCCTATTCTGCACTCAAGCAGAGGCATAAAGCTTGCCTCGGAGCACCAGCAAAAGTATTGATAATGGCTGTGTTTCAGAAAAAAATAGCAAGGAGGCATTTTAATTATTTATTAACTCTTTCCCTGTCTGCATTTTTTTTTTTGGGCAAAATATGGTCACCCTATGCTATACTATAGCTTCCACACTCTAAAGCCTAATAATCATACACATTTATCTAGGTTAACGTTAAGAGTTATGTAAAGTTGCTACTACTTACATGTTTGGATTTGCTGCCCGACATACCGTAATTACCAGAAAAACCCACCGTTAACGATCTGTCC
>JAQIUQ010001128.1:477500-605672 GCA_030378365.1 Hybognathus amarus | reverse complement strand
TTTTGTAGGTTCATTACGTATTGCTGTTGTTCAATCAAATTAGGGTTAAATATCGACAAACCCAAATGTCAGGTAAAAAATGCAATTAAAAAAATTAATTAAAAGTGAAACTTAGGTTAAAATTACAAATTAAGATTTAACCAAACATTTGATTTGTCCATATTTTACCAATTAGATTAAAGCAAACCAGCATTGTTAGAGTGTGTAACATTTAACCTAAAACAACACTTTCTTTTTTTTTTTCAGTCTACCTTCATATCAAAACTCTTAGGGAGCAGGGGGCTGCAGCGACAAGTCAACGTCATGATTCATCAAACTATGAAAAACGTCAACATGCATAGAAAGCGTCAGCACCACACTCATTCATTATTTACAATAAAATATCAAGTCATGGCAGCTTCTGCTCCAGCTCATGGTGAAACTTACACAAAGTCACACATATCATCACATAAAGCCAGACCACGATCATCCAAATATGTGGGAATACTTCAAACTACAGCCAAACAGAAAGGTGCTTTGTTCCCTATGCGAAGCAGTACACGTACCACTGCTATGAACGAGCATCATCCTGTCATTGAGAAACATCCTGTGAGACTGCGAACTCAAAACGACGAGCCAGCTGGGCAATAGGCTTTATTCCAGTGAGATTTTGGAGTTGTTGCGGTTATACTTTCTTTTTTCAGCTATTACAGCTTGTATGCTAGGTAATAATGATAATGCTAACAATGCAGATGTAACTTTATTGCCCATTCGCGACAATGCATGGATTTCATTTATAACTTCAACTTCAAATCTGTCAACGAAGCTTTCAATCAGTGCCTTTAAATAGCTAGTTTTTAGAAAGTTATGTATGCACATGTAGACTAAATACCTGCATGCTCTCCGCAACCCAACTCAACAGAATGAGGCGCTGCTGTGATGGCCGATGAGTGCGGGCACAGACAGTAACGTTAACGCACTTGTGTGTGCCTGTTTGCGGGTAGTAACAATTGGGCTCTCACAAAGGTAAAGTAATTCTATAGATTGAACATTTCAGAACTAGTAAATTGTCACATATCTGTTGCACAAAAGCAACAAGAACCACTAAAACAAATAAAACCTATTTACAGCCGGAGTCTATTATATCAATGTTTGCAGCTGTTTAACAATGTACGCCAATCACAGACATATGTGTTGATTTCTTGAATGCATTGGCCATATCGAAAGCATTTAAGATAGAATCTCCTCACGGCTCAAAATAGACTTTTGTTCAGTGCTGAATTCTACATTGGCAAATCGATATATGAAAGATTCATTGTGCAGTCAGTTTAATTGCTAATAACAGATATCAGCTTTTTAGGAATTATTAAGGGGAAATCCGAATCTTTAAAAATAATCGATAACTGTTCATATTTACATATTAACAAGTACCTGTACGGCTACCTAATGCATGTGACGTGAACCTTTTTGCAAAAAAGAAAAACAAGTGCATTTCGAACAAGTTAATTGAGTAAATCATATTCCCAGCTATAGTAATTAATTACAACTATAATAAACACATTTCCTAAATAGGTCTGTGATCTGTGTATACATTGGACATTTTATGAAATAGTACCATTAGTTACAGATAAAGTTTAAAATATTTGCATATTTAATTACCTTTTCTGAAAAACTTTTTTTGTCATTCATCATTTCATGTTTAAAATAATATACAGATGCACTAGCTACTCTTCAAAATACAGCTGATATATTGGTAGCATTCATATATTTTATTATTAAAAATGTTTATGATGTTATTGTTGTTGCTTGTTTTTATTACTCAAGGAAGAGACAAAGCTGTGTAGATATTTCTTTCCATAAAAAGGACCTCTTTCTATTTTGCACTGTTTATGTCGTACTTTGCTCCTTTAAACAACTTAATGCCTTAATATTAATGTATTTTTTGCGCTGTGTTTGGCAGAATTTATGTGAAATTAATGTTACATGATGCACTAAAGTGTTGCTTGGATTTTAATAATGGCACTTATTTTTTATACTGGTAAATTTCTATGTATTTTTTCAGAAAATGAATTAATAAAAGTTTGATATACTAATGGTAGAAGTTGTACTTATTATTTACTTGGAAATGTTCCCAATCCAAATCAGCTAATCCAAAGAATATGCATTAGATTAATCGAAACAATAATCAGTTAGATTAGTTGACTAATCGTGAAGAAATAATCGATAGATTAAGTCGACAACAAAAATAATCGTTACATGCAGCCTATATAAACTCATTTAGCCGTGCAAATCCGAGCCTCTCGCTCACTGTGACATCAAGGCCAGATTTAAAACAAGACTGGTCTGAAACCTGCTGGTAAAGCAAACAACACTGACCTGCTCGTCTCTTCGCCGGGCCAATTTATTCAGCGTTACATGCAGACATAAGTGGAACGGAGAACCCTGACCGCTCTTCTCCCGAAGACATTCGAGTCCCCGTCCTCTCACTGTCCCGCAGACAAACACACCGGAGCTGAACTGATGCTTATTTGATAAAATATCTATTTCCTCAATCATGCTGATGTTGATTTAAGACTCGCTCGGTAGGGAGGATAAATAATGGATGGGGTTCATCATTGTTTACGGTCTGAGAGCAGCATCTGACCATTATTTATTTCATTTCTTGAACACAGTTGCTGAGTAGAAAATTATTTTCTTTTGAACAGTGAATTACCAGCTTAATAGACAAAAAACACATATTAAATTTTACTTTTAGGATTTAATTGCTACTTTTGAAAGATAAACAACACCACTTGATGTCCATTAATCTGTTGGAGTGATGCTTTTAATATAGACTCTACTGGTCATAAATGTCACTATTGCTTATAAATTGTACATATTTTGAAAGGTCTAAGGGTTTAGCGTGAATATTCACTGTATAACAACAGTAATGTAAGGGGATTTACAGTCAAAGACCGAACCAGATGTGAGGAATGAAGACCTGGAGTCAGAAGTGAAGTCAATTCATAAATAAAAGAACAGTTTTACTGGAGATAGTTAGCAGTTTCATCAGCTTTGAGACTCACAAGGAGTTTGTAGGCCGTCCCGCTTACAGTTACAAAGATCACATCAGTCCTTGCTTCAGGTTGAATGATTCTCATTGGCTAAGAATAGACAAACAGTAATTTTCCACACATACACAGATAGACTGAAGCATATCTCCATGGATTATGCAGCTGACACTCAGACCCTGAAGTTAGGCACGCCGTGACCTTCCAGGTCCCAAATCTCCCAAAAACAGTGGTTCATTAACCTGTAACCTAGAAGACTAACACACACGACACACAGCTTCTTCAAGGTTGGATTTGGCCAAACAGGAGAGTCCTCTCAAAACATCTAGATAATCCATTCTTTCTCTCAAAGAAAGGACACTTTAATATAACACAGTAAAGATTTAACAAATAAATGGTCCATAAACTATTGGTGAACCTTATATGTTTTAACACATGATGAACTTTCTCAAACAAAACAAGTTCATATTTCATCTCAGGAAGCTAGGCTAAATGAGCAATCACTGTTACTGTATCCTTGGCATTGGGCCGACCCTCAGTCACCTCTCAGATATTTAAAACAGACATAGAAGAATACATGAACAGAACATTTCAATAATCACACTGGTAACTTCAATGACAAAGTAAATACATATACATTGGCAGTTGCTTCAATGCATTTAGGGGTGTTGTCCTGGTCAAGACAATCTCCTGAACTCCAAACTGAATGTCAGAATGGGAAAGAAAGGTGATTTAAGCAATTTTGAGCGTGGCATGGTTGTTGGTGTCTGAGTATTACACAATCTGCTCAGTTACTGGGATTTTCACACACAACCATTTCTAGGGTTTACAAAGAATGGTGTGAAAAGGGAAAATCATCCAGTATGTGCAGTCCTGTGGGCGAAAATGCCTTGTTGATGCTAGAGGTCAGAGGAGAATGGCCCGACTGATTCAAGCTGATAGAAGAGCAACTTTGACTGAAATAACCACTCGTTACAACCGAGGTATGCAGCAAAGCATTTGTGAAGCCACAACACACACAACCTTGAGGCGGATGGGCTACAACAGCAGAAGACCCCACCGGGTACCACTCATCTCCACTACAAATAGGAAAAGAGGCGACAATTTGCAAGAGCTCACCAAAATTGGACAGTTGAAGACTGTAAAAATGTTGTCCTGGTCTGATGAGTCTCGATTTCTGTTGAGACATTCAGATGGTAGAGTCAGAATTTGGCGTAAACAGAATGAGAACATGGATCCATCATGCCTTGTTATCACTGTGCAGGCTGGTGGTGGTGGTGTAATGGTGTGGGGGATGTTTTCTTGGCACACTTTAGGCCCCTTAGTGCCAATTGGGCATCGTTTAAATGCCACGGCCTACCTGAGCATTGTTTCTGACCATGTCCATCCCTTTATGGCCACCATGTCCCCATCCTCTGATGGCTACTTCCAGCAGGATAATGCACCATGTCACAAAGCTCAAATCATTTCAAATTGGTTTCTTGAACATGACAATGAGTTGACTGTACTAAAATGGCCTCCACAGTCACCAGATACTCAACCCAATGCAGAGCATCTTTGGGATGTGGTGGGAACGGGAGCTTCATGCCCTGGATGTGCATCCCACAAATCTCCATCAACTGCAAGATGCTATCCTATCAATATGGGCCAACATTTCTAAAGAATGCTTTCAGCACCTTGTTGAATCAATGTTCACTCTCTCGTGCTTGACAAATACATATTTTTAGAGACAACTCCAAAGATGAAAGTAAAGGAAACATAAGGCATGCCAATTATGCTATTTTGTTAACCACATGCTAGGCTAATCGAATTGTGTATGAGTAACTGCCTTATCAAATATGGGGATTAATAAAGCATTTGCTCATTTATTCAGTGTTTCTCGAATCTCACTGTCGTTTTCCTTGAAACTGTACAAATCCATATTATGTATGATTTATTGTATATGTTTACTCCAAACATCAGCTATGCCACACTTCAGTTCGATACACTGCGCTCATTACCTCATTTTAGGGTAAAATATTCAAATCAATTTTGCATGTTTCTCCCATCAGACCGATCCACAGGACTTCTTCATTATGATTTAATTTAGCATCACAAGATATGTAGTTTATTTTCGGTAGACAACGAGGGAGGGCCTTAATAAGACATTTATTTCCAATTGATTTATTTCCCAAATGATGACAGAACATGGATATATTGCAGCGCCCATTTTACATATTGCATTAGCAATAAAAATAACAGAATAATTGGAAACAGCATAAAGAACATGTTAAATTATGTAGAATATCACATTAATAAATGTTTGATTACCTGTGTTGCTAAATGGTCTTGCAGGTAAACAAATATTATTATTATGTTTTATTATGTTTTTTTACTTAGAATTTTTATGATTGAATCATTATATTTTCATCAACTTACGAATGCCCTGGCACGAAACCTTGACATAATGTAATTCTTAATGCTCTTCATGTTGCTGATAACAAATGATGGAATATGTTTTCTTTTTGTTTTGTCTTTTTATTTTTATATCAGTACAGTTCATTTATTACTTGATAAATGAGCAAGATCAAAAGTAATCAGATTGTAATACCTAAAAAGTGTAACATAATCGATTACAATATTTAAAAATTTCTTGTCATGTCATTTGCAATAAGTAATGCATTACAATTTGTAACCATCTTTGCAGCGCTGAAAATATACACTTGTCCGTGTAAATATTCAGTATCAGTGATATAATGTGTCATCAAACAATTATATAAAAATAAAGTTGCTCATTAATCTCAACCTTATGTGAAAAAACTGATATTCTGAAACAAAAACTACCCACTCGTGTTATTATTTTTAGCATTAAGCTCCACAGGCTAATTAAAGCACTTGAATCCCATAAACTCTGGTTTGTATTAGTAGGATTTTCTAAACCCTAAATTAATAGCAATTTCTTTTGGTAATACCTTTGAATTAGTTGCCGTCTGAGCCTTTGCCTCAGGATAGTTTTTTCTTTCTCATTTTCCATGAGTGTAATGTGTATTGAGCACCTTTCAGAACCTCCTCTGTGTGCCTTGGGCCAATTAAAGACGCAGAGATAATGGTCTGCAACTATTTCACTGTTTTGTCTTTTGCTCTTTGGTGCTGAAAGGCAATTCTTAACATTAAGAAAACACATTGTTACTGCAATCTAATTTCTTTCTGAATGGCTTAGCCTCTGTAATTTAGCATTTATTCCAGCAAGAAACAATGAAGCAGAATAGACTGAAAGAGAGAGACATAGCCTAAATATATATAGTGTAGACTCTGTTATTAATGTTCAAATGAAGCATAATCTTAGAACCATTATGATTTTAAGTATTTACACACACACACAAGTTTAACTAATATCTTGAAGAGTAGATCTTAGGTTGTGTCAAAAATATGTCATAATTGAACACATTTGCATGACACTGATTCCATACAGACGGGGAGTTCTGTTTTCAAATAATTTCACTGTATAGTTAACATGGCACACGTGGACATTGAATATCTGAAAGCTAAAATTGTTTTTGCACAGACAGTAACACACAGCTATTGTTCAGTGAGTCTCCAGTCTTCCTGTAGCCTGTAGTCTATTCCTTGATGATTTGTGAGAAGTCTTACAGCCCTGTTTGGCTTGTGTTGTTATCTCGCCATGTGTTCTTCTGTATTGCTTTCTTTGTGCATGTGGTCTGGGTCATGTCATGTTGGCGTGCATTTTGTTGTGTTTTCTATCACATCAAACCCTTATTTGTTCATTTGCCCCACCTACTCTCCCATGTTGCCCCATGCCCTATTAATTCTCCTTGTGTGTTCTGTCCTGTACTGGTTCATCCCCTTCTGTTCAATAAAGATGTCTTTTGTGATCAGTGCATGCTGTTTGTTTGTTGTGTATTAGTTGTTGCTTTTTTATTAAGATTATGAAATTTGGCACACTTGTAGTTCTGGTCATGAATAGAAATTGGACCAAATTTGGAGTCTCTGAGGAACAACTCTCTCAGTGCCACCACCAGTTTGAAAAATGAAAATGAATTCACCTGATTCATCTCTTCGTGCTGGCCACAATCAACATCTTACATTAAGACTCTATTTTGAAAATGTCTATTTTGAAAATGGTCAAAATAGGTTTTGGGTTTTGTTTGCAAAAAATTTAATTGCACATTCTTATGCAAAAAATAAATAAAATAAAATAACCATAACTTGTCCACATACACCAATGTCTCTCTCCATCCTGACCATAACATTTCATCAGCAACACTGTTTCCTCAGCAGCAGTGCTGTCAGGACAGTTGCACCACTGTCCAGTTGTTTAAAAGTGCAAGGAAAGCGGGTAAGTCACGGTAACTTTAAGCCGAGAACCAGGACAGTCAGATAACATCATCACAGGCCACTGTCATCCTCCAGCCCCGGGGAGAACATTACGCCTGGAGACACAGAGCAAGACTGGCTATAGGTTCAACAATGCTTTTGATAAAATAATGCATTTTGACTGCAGGTTTGTTTCACCGTTGCAGGAGTGATTGCTGAGTGTCAATGCGATGCATAAATTAAGTGCAGTTAAAAAATCAAAAGTAGACAGCATTTTCATTAAATAAAAAGAGCCATTTTGAGCTTAGAAATACTGAGTTTCACAACTGTGAAGGTCAATTCAGGAACCTGCAATTCTGAATTCTACTGTTGATACATAGGAAATAAAGTTCTCTTACTTGCTGATAGTTTCCATGGAAACATCCACCATATTCTTGAAATCTTGAGGCAATAAAGCTCTATTGAGAAATATCATACTTCATCCTTGCTACTGTAGAGTAAACATCGAGAGCAAGACAAATTTGACTTGGAGAGCTAACTTATTATGATTGTGCACTAGACACTACTCACAGTTTCTTCATTGTTTTGGGCTATAAAATAGACTTTCATGATTTAATGTCATCCTTTTTCCCCTAAGCTAGTCACCTCCATGTTTATTTTTCACCAAGAAAAAAAACACCTTTTTTTAATGAATTCATATTACATCAGTGAACATTGTCAAAACTAGAGCTGTTTAGGACTCTCACTAATCAGACTGATTATGCTTTTAATATTTAATCCGTTCACTGATAATCTTTCATCTTAGCTTTCAGATCTCATTTGCACTTCCAAATCTAAACGTTGCGAGATGCGTTTGAATATGATCTGAACAAATATCGTTCCGTGTCATTTAAACGAAAAGCTAAATTATAAGTTAGCTCCCATATTCCTTACAAAAAACACTCTCAGTAAAAAAAGAAGAACAAAAGCTCTAACTGGGGTGGTACCCTTTCAAAATGTACTAGTACGCACACTTGAGGTACTAATTTTTCTCCTGTCAGGGGTAAATAAGGTACAAAGGTGTAGCTTTTGAAAGGGTAGCACCCCACTGACAGCTTCTTCACCTTTTATCTTTGAGAGTGTATAATTTCAAAAGGCCTACAGGTACAGAACTACTTTTATGCTCCTTATTTGTGTCAACTGAATGATCCTTTGATTCCTTAAAATTACCGGTTTTGTATTCTACATAAAAAAGTGGGACCTTTTTTTTTCAGGTTAAGCTATTCCAGTACTCAAATTCCCGGTTCACATTGTATGCTTTTGTCCTCGATGAAAGATTTATGTGGTCGTGTTAGCTATTTGCCAGTCTGCATCCCATCTAGTTGCATATAAATGAGCACCGTTTCACAAACCCAATCAGACCAACCTGCATAGACTACTTTCAGACCTGGATGTACATCACAGGAGTGGCGTGTCCCATCGAGGAGCCCTGGAGAAGCGCTGACATCTCTCACACCACCAGTGTTTGTGTTGGAGGTGTGAAACTCATGTTTATGGTCTGCCATGGAGGCCGAGCCAAGTGGGACAGTCCGGGGAATCACAGACGGGAGACCTAGGGCAGCTGTCACCCTGATGACAGGAGGATAGTGTTTAAAGATCACCCCCTGTCCCTCTCCCTGAGCTTCTGGCCACCCTTTCAAGTGCTCTCTCCTACATCCCATCAGATAGCTGCATTTCCTGAAGCACACGGCTGGCAGACCTGGCTCTCCTGAGCCGAGATTACATAGCCTACATTCCCATTGATGCACGGACACAGTCCTTGTGTCTGGCCTTGGTATAGAGAGAGAAGCTCCATACCTCATCAAAGTGAAATCCCAAGATGTCTTCAAAAGCAGCTCTGACTCTGCAGGCTGTGTGAGAAAAGGTCACCGATTCAAAAGCTCAGCATTGCTGCATGAGTTACTTTCATTTCAAGAGCTAAATGTGATTCATAATGGAAGTGAATCAAAACTTCATTAAGAATGTGTCATTGTACTAATAGCACAGACTCATTTTAATACAAAATACTTGTAAGTGATTGTTAATTGATCATTCTCAGAGCACTTTTTCCCCATTTGTAGACTCTAGATATGTTTAGATCAGCAGTGTAGTGGGTTAAAATAAACCAGAACTGCGTGCATATTTAAATGTAATCATTTTAGTATGTAAAACTGTTAATATGTTTACGTAAAAGTTGTATTCTATCTTATTAAAGAGTAATGTAAGAGTGTAATGTAATGTAAAAGTGCATGTGATGTTAAAGTTTTAAGCTCATTTCTGGTATAAATTTTGGTAGGTATTTGATCATCTATAAGTGACATATTGTGGTAGTTTTATTCTATGAGTAGTAATTTGTTTGTTATGAACCTGAGATGCAAATTAGCTCTTGCTATACTCGTATAATACATATTTTCCAGCTTTGACTGGGATCTTGTTTTTTTGTAAACTGAAATGAAAATGAAGAATGAGTGGTTAGGGGCAGTGGAGCTTAAGCAATAGTTCATCCATTATTAATTAGGTCAATTTCCTTTCAAACACTATATTTAGCCATGTCTATTAGATCAAATGATATTGGTTCGTGTGTGTCATTGAAGCCAGTGTGGCACATCTTGATTGGCCACCCACCTGTTAATGTATGTGAACAAGAATAAGAGAATTTACAATGTCCTGTTCCTCACATAATGCCATTGCTTAAGCAGACTTGGAATACAGTATATATATATATATATATATATATATATATATATATATATATATATTTTTTTTTTTTTTTTTTTTTTTTTTGAGCTTGACAGCATCAAACCCCATTGCACAATGAAATAAAAAATAAAGTCCATGCCAATCGGTTTGTTTTATTGTTTTGTGAGTGAACACATACGCCATTGGACAAAATCTACGAAACACTTTCACATGAGTCAGAATGTAAAGAAAAAAAAGTCTTGTAGGCAAAAAGAGAGTTTGTGAAAACGCAGAACGTCAATGTGATGTTTGATATTTTAAATTCTATTCAAAGAGTTTTCTTGTGTGCCTTTGACATCAAAGCAAGTGTGGCACATCTTGATCGGCCATGTGTTGATTTGCGTAAACAAGAATGAAGAGTTACAGAAACGTTTTAATTTCCAATAATTTCTCACACAAAACCATCAGCCCTTTCTCATCCCAAGGCATCATATACTGACGCTTTTGCCAATGCGTAGACATCCGACACACATGGCGTCCTTTAGCGTCAATATGAGATGCAGATATATATGGGCCAGAAGGCGCCTCCTAGTGGTCTAACCCTAACCCTACCCAGACCTAAACCGAAGCATGGAATGTTGACGCTAAAGGGTGCCATGTGTGTTGGATGTCTACGCATTGGCAAAAGCATCAGTTTATGATGCCTTGGGATGAGAATGCGTTGAAACCATTATCACCATAAATTACTTTTTTTGAGCTGGACTGCATCCAACCCCATTGCACAATGTAGAAAATATTGTGCCGCCTTTATACAAATAAACAAATTAATGTCCGTGCCAATCTGTTTGTTTTTTATTGTTGACATACAGTATGCCATCATATTCACATGAGTCACAAAAAGTCTTGTAGGCAAAGAGAGTGTTTGTTTGACATTTTAAATGCTATTATTCAAACAATGTGATTGACACATTTCAGGGCAATGAAATTATAAATAGTTTTCTTATTTTACCCACACTGTCCAATCCAGTTCAACCTGACAGGATGTGTTTGACAAACGAAGAGTAATTGATGCAGCCGTTGGCGTCCTCTTGTGCTGGCCATCAGTCGATCCACCTCGTCCTCGGTCATCCGCTCTCCCAGCGTGGCCAGGACGTGCCGAAGCTCGGCCCCCATGATGGTCCCGTTGCCCTCCTTGTCAAAAACTCTCAGTCCTTCCACGAAATCCTCAAAGTTGCCCTGCTCTTTGGAGCGGGAGATGTGCTGCAGCATCGGCAAGAAGGTCTCAAAGTCCACCAGCTTGGCGTTCATTTCCTCCGGTCCTGGGTTTTCCCAGGACCTTCAGCACTTCTGCGTTGGTGGGGTTCTGGCCCAGAGCTCGCATCACGTCCCCGCACTGGGCGCACGTAATCTTCATTTCTCCTTTTGGCGTGCGGTCGAACAGCTGGAACGCCTCTTTGAACTCTTCGATCTGGTCTGCGCTGTACTCCCAGCGTGATGGACTTGGGATCGAATGGGGGTTGCACGGGAACTTCGGGCTCTGGCGGAGGAGCCGGTTTGGGGGCCGTTAGAGCCGGAGCGGCTTCTTTCTTGGGTTCGGCCTTCTTAGGTTCTGGCTTCTTGGACTCGAACTTTCTTGGGAGCCATGTTGCTGATGTGAGGAGAGTCAGAAACAGCAGAATGGATGGCAGGGAGCAGCTCAGGGCAGATTGTCGCTTAAAGCTTTTATATCATTTGACCCCAGGGAGGAGAAATGCAGCCAGACGGGCAGGTCCTATAACACACTATAAAAGGAAGAAATCCGAAATAGACCTGGGCGTCAACAATGAGCTATTGTTCCCAGCTGCCACTGGTAGTGACAGAGAGACTCCTATTAAAGCCCTGGGTTTAGAGAACAACTCATTCATGAGCAATGCTTGCATTAACAACCAACCATCCAAGCATTCTCAATCCTGAACCTGTTCTTCTGAAGCATCGGATGTGTGTCAGAATATGTTCATGTATTGAGATATTATCACTGTCAGTCTGTTCATCCTTTTGTTTAATAATTTCATAGCATATTGTTACCTGTGTCTTGTTTAATCCGAGGATCAATTCTATTCCAAATGAAACCACAGTCAGTATTTTGAGGGAGTGTGTGACAGCTGGACTTTAACAACAAGCTGTTTAATGCCTGAGATATAAGGAGGAATGTGTTTGGTTTGGCCATCTGATGGTATAGAAGCAGCAAATGTCCTTACTAATTTGGTTTGCCGTCATCAGTCCACTTACAGTATCAAATATGACAATCAAGACAATCCCGCAATGCTTATTGTCTCAAAGCAGCCCTGTAAAAACGCTGTGGTTGCCAGCATCATACCATAACTATAAGGTGTGTTACTGTTTTTGTATCTGTTAAGTAAAGTTTAATTCTGTAGCTGACAATACAGTATTTAACTGTTAGTTTCAAAAACAGTAACACCGTAAATTTACAGTATGATGCTGGCAACCACAGCTGTCAGTAGTTTACCATTTTTTTACAGGATTATTTTTTACAGTGGAAAATCATGATGTTAATGTTTATATCTGCATTCCTTATAGTTAGATAATACAGTTCACATTTTTACATTATATATACAATCAAGCCGTTAACATGAGTGTACTATGCATGCGAATAAAGATATATTCACATTTATATTATTGCACAGCTCTTTGTGCAGGTTTGCTCTACTGTGTGTTTGCAGGTGATACTGACATTGCATATGCAAACTTTGATATTATATACTTAATGTCAGGACAGCACCTTTTTGACAGAAAGAACACAATTAAATTATATGTACTTGATAACATACATTTGTTGGGTGACACGGACAGTGTGTGACCCACCAGTTAAATCACTCAACTCAAGAGCTGTTCAGATGAGATCTGTCCTCTGAGCAAACACTGCATGCAATCAAATACGTTTCAATATGAAAGCATGACAGAGTGCAGAGGCCAGATGGATGTCTCAAATGGGAGTCGAAATCAGATTCATTGCTACAGATATTTACGTTTTCCTTGAAGGCACATTTCAAAAGCGTATGGATGAATATACCATCAAACACCGTGCAACATGATAGTGTGAAAATCCTTAAGAAATATGAGCATATTTAGAAAGATGGAGCATCACGTTTAAATGCCATATGTTCTAGCATATGCATTACTGTAAAACCACATTAAAATAGATTGCTTGAAAGAGCAGCGCTGTATATTAAAGGGATGGTTCATCCAAAAATCCTTCTTTTTTTCTTTAAGTCTGTGTGACTCATTATACTATATGCACCTTATATTTTGCATCAGTCATCTGTTGCTGCATGGAAAATAGCTGCATGCAATTTCTTCCTTTTATGTTCCATAAAATAAATGATGATAATAATAGCATCATTCAGGTTGCAGCAACATGAAGATGACTGCAAATAATGATGGACCTGCAACACTCTCTTAAGAGCATCCAGCACCTGTTCATCTATATTCTTCTCAACAAAGTCACCTCTAATATCAGATAATGCCTGCACACATTTGCTTTCATCAAAATGCACAAGCGCATTCAGATGTACAACAACGACAACAGCGAGAATGCTGATAGCGGGCAAATGTGTGTTATGTAACCGGGTAGACTTTCCCCTGTGCTCTTCAACTTAAAGGCTTCATAAATATTTATTTGCTGATGAGGGAACTGCACTTCTTTGTTCACATGGAAATGATTCAGCGTGCCTCTAGAATGAGATGACAAAGCTTGATGGAAATGCATCGAGAGCCACCGGGTGTCCTGAATCTTCTCTTCATTGGGCGAAGGTTAATCAATGTGCAGTGGAGCTCGTCTTCTGCGGAGAGCAATGAAAGGGGAAATGTGCTGTGAGGAGGAAATCTTTCTAATCAACTCACACTGCCATCCAAAGATCTGAAGTTTTCTTTTGGAAACTCTTTCTGCTGGATGCGATATCTGAGCTGTTTAATCACACCTGATAACTGGTGGACATGCACGCAAACATACAAGCCACGAAGCTCTCCGATTGCACAATCACTGCTGCATTTAGCTTACTTCACAACTACATTTAGTATGTGAATATTGATCACAGAATGAGTTTTTTTGAAAATTAAATGTTATTAAGGATGTTTGGTGCGCAATTGCAGTCAAACTGAACTTAGAGTTCAACTCCAAAACTCCAAAATGTATGATTTATGTATATGAATTCCATATAAACCTTCCAATTCGTTTGGATTGCACAGTTTTATTAAACTAATAAACTTAATGTGATGAATAATCATCAGTCACATCTGTTAATCTCATACATTTCAACTAATTAAACATTGCTTAAATTCACTGGATTTTACAAACTAACTTTAACAAACTTTTTTGTTAACAGTTAGCATGAGACAAAATTGCACATATGATATGCAATTGTAGTGATCATGTACATGCTTAATACATACATACTAAAAGTCATAATGTCATTATGAATTGCCAGGTTTTCTCTGTCACAAATGAAGAAATTATCCAACTCTAAAGTCATCAAAAACGAGATGAAATGACATAAATTGGTGCGTCAAGATGACACACAAACACACACACACAAACACACACAATAATAAAAGTATACATGTATGAGGCTGTCTGCAGTCTTCATGATTAGATATATACGGTAAAGGATTAGTTCAGCAAAAGGTTTTGAATAGACTTTGAATGGAGGGAGTGGGACAGTAATCTCTCAGACTCCATTAACAATGTCTTTATTTGTGTTTCCAAAGATTAACGAAAGTCTTATGTGTTTGGAATGACAAGAGGGTGAGTAAATGATGACAGGATTTTAGGTGAACTAACTCTTGTATGTCACATCAAAACGTGTGTATGTCACACGTTTTGCATCAAGATTGCCACTAACTTTAAGTCAATTACATAACATGGTAGATGTCTAATTAGAACTAATTAGAACAATTACCTTGTAACCAATCAGATCAACGTGTGATTGTCAACCAGTGGATCTCTGAGCTGAGCGAGTGAGTGGAGGTGGGGCTCATTTGCATATTCATAGAACCGCATACTAAATGAGGCAAGGGTGTCGAGTTACTGTCAAGCAAAAAAGCCATGACAAAAAAAAAAAAAAAACGTTTAAATATGTCATTTTGGTGATCAAGGGTGAGTTTTAAGGAATAAAACGATTGACTATAGGGGAACTTTAGGACACAGTCTATAGTGTCTAAGATTATCCAGGTCTCGACTTTCATCTGAACTCAATACACTGCTGCACCGTATTGGAGAAAGCCTGAATCGATGTCCGTGTAAAGTTTTTATGTGTGTGTTTTTATGTATGTTGTCAGGTCAATACGACCTTTCGACAGGAATGCACCAGATCAATGACCTCTGACCCATGCTCTCACCTATAACAATGCCTCCATCTCTATTGATGGACTAGACATTATAATAATGGTCACAAGGTCATGACCTCAGCTTTCTCCTCATACATTCGCTTCTCCGTAATCCAATTGGCAAATGATGCATTAATGAACCTGATCTATTTCATCTGTAAGAGCGAGGGTATGAGGATGAGACTGATTTGAAGTGCTAATCTATTGCAGCGACTATCATTTTTAGCACACGCATGCAATTCATCATTTCTGACGGAGGCAGTCAAACCGGTGTCTCGCATAATTGCGTTATTCATTTACCTCCGCCTTTATTGATCACACTGGTCCGTCTCAATCTCTTACCCAGAGAAACAGGATATGTGAGCTCAAGGGTTAAGAGCGGGATGTTATCTTAGAGGTCAGCCGAGGCGACGTGACTTGACAGCTTGTCTATGATGGTTAAACTGTGGCTTTGTGTGAATGTTGAGTATGAAATGGAGACACAAGTCCACTGTGTGGAAATATAGTGAGCTGCTTGGGCTATCATTATCCATGTTTCTACTGGCACTTCCGGGGCTTGACCGGGGCATCGTCGGAGCTTCTCTCGGGCCAACGGTCGGGTAGTTTTGGCCCGCCGAATACCTTGGTCCAAAGAGGGCTAGTTGGGGCTTAAACGGGTCATGAACTGGCATTTTAAATGTTTTGTTGTCTGAGGTCAACTTATGACGTTCGCTTGGTTTTTACATTCAAAAACATAAAAATGAATAAGTTATGGGCTATTTTCTTCCCTAGTTTTCAGCCTACTTGAAAAATGCTTGGATTTTATGGGCATATCTCATTGAAGACTAGGAAGTAAACGCCCACTGCAATGAGTGGATAACAGTTTTGCATATTATAATGAGCTTCAACTCTGTCGTCAGCTGAATTTGTTTTGAAAACCACTGGAATGATTCGCCCATATACGTTCTGACCCAGAGTCCGATCTCGAATCGCAGGACAATGAACCAACAGCACCTCGAATACAACGGATATTTGTAGACACATACACATAATTATTAGAAATCAAACGATCTGTAACAATGCAATGCCAGCTGAGTAGATTATAATTCCTAAAATAAAAATATTACTCACATAAGTGTGTTTCACCACTCCTGTAACGTAGACTAAACAACAACGATGTTCCGTACAGATTAACTTTAACCGCCGATCGCTGAATAAATACTTCTAGGTCATACACAAAATGCACATCTGTGTCGTCTTCATTTCTCCCTCTTATATTATAATGAGTTTAAACTCACCCGTCAGTACACGTGGGGGAAAACGTCCAATGTTGTCAAATGGCAACCGGATTCGCCCATACATGTTCGACCCAGAGTCCGTGTGTTGCACAATTCCTGTCAGATCCAATATAGACGGCACATCACCGTTCTTTTCTCTTAATCGGTCTGCAAATCCAGCCTCGAACTGTGTCTTGTTGACAAAACAATCCTCGGTGAAATGAAGCGACATACGGATAATGTTTTACACTCATCTGCTGGAACGTCATTAAAAACAAATTTTAACCAGGCATTCCTAATATTGGAATCCAGAGGAAGCTTATGCAGCGACTGTCTTTTCCACAGCCAGGCACGGCACAACATTTTGTCAACGGAATGTTTATTGCTGGTAGCTCGCTCCGGTTTGTCATCACGAGGTATGCTTTTGTTTACCTATGCGTGAATGCGCGAATCGGTGGGCGGGGCTAAACCGGCCGTGTTGAAGTAGGCGTTGATGAGCGGGTGGGGTTTCTTCGTCTTTGACGTCATACTTCCACGCTTTCAAAAACGAAAACGAGACTTTGTTGAGGCTGGTGTCAATAAAAGCTTTTTTTTTGCACTCACACACTCACTCACTCACTTTAGCATGTGAGTGTTTCCACAGTTTCCACAGTTAAATGTGAGTGTTTTGTCCATCCAGACACATAGCTCTTAAGCCCAGAGATAAGGTTATATGTGTGTGTGTGTGTGTGTGTGTGTGTGTGTGTGTGTGTGTGTGTGTCCGGCGGGCTCTGGGTCTGAGATGTGTGTGGAGAGCAGCTGAGGGCTCAGGAGATCTCAGTGCAGAAGAACATCACTGATGTCCATGCTGACATTTCAGTAGGACGCCGAGGAGCTCTAATAAAAGAGCAGCTGATCCCAAGACTCACACACACACGCACACACACACGAGATGAGGCCGGACCCCTGACAGCTGGCCCACACAAAACCCCTGTGCTGGAAACACTCACAGAGAAGATACTTTGAGTTTGTCAAGATACAAGAACTCAGTGTGGTTCCCAACACTCAAGCTGTTTAACCCTATAAAGCCTGCTGTATTACATGTTATACACACATTTCTAAAGCCTTTAAATTATCTGCATGCTGAAAAACCTGTCACACACAATCTCCCACAGTCCTTTTGTCGCTTTACTGATAGTTTAGACTTTTTAGCAAGTAAAAGTCCTTTAGTATAATTGTCTAAACCTTCAGCTCGAGTCCATGTGTCTTTCTGCTGTCAAATCGAGGCTGATTTTATTAAGTATAAACTAAAGAATAACTTTGATATTGTTAGTAATGCTTCAAGGCGAACGTTTTACAACTGAAGCTGTTTTGGTTTACTTAATTACCCAAAGGCCTACATATTATTTGTATTATTATTATAAATATCAAATATAATCATTAGGCTTTTGATGAAGGTTTATTTGATCATCATTGTATTGAATGTCATTATACGTTTTAAAACTACAGAGCTTTGATCATAAAAGCCTTCAAATATCATCTTACTAACACATTTTATTAGCAGATATTGATATGCATTGCAAGTATATTCTTTAGTGTTAAAAAGATCTCATTGATTTACATTACAAGCATCACAATTGCATCTTATTTTCTGGCCATGTACATTTCTGCGACTTATTTTTGACTTCAATCCATATTCTCAATATACCATTCTACATGAGACTTAAAATACATTGTGTGTCGTGATTTGTTTCTCCAGCATTTATATACCACTAGAGATACAGAGATTCATTATCTAAACTTAAAGAGACATATTTACTCTGAATGCACTCAAATGAATCATACTTTCTAACACTTTAAATGAGAGAGAGGCTATTTCAGGAGAGTTTGATTATTGCCTTGGTTTCTTAGTTTCAACTACAATGCAATACAATGTGACAAACCCCAGCGGTGTGATGTTGTGTTGGGCTACATGGCTTCTCGTGGATAAAGTAGCTTGTTACACCCTTTTAAAAGGAGCTGAGCTACGAATTAAAGTTATTAGAGTTAGCATTTATTAATGTAACTCTGACAGCAGCTTCCTGTTAATTTTTATGTGGAAAGTTGCACAGCATGATTGCAGACACTTAATCTACTGAGAACATTAGTTCAGTTCATTTTCTAGCAAAGACCTCTGGGGTCCTCTCACCATCAAGACATGAAATATTGAGAGAAGTTTAAGAAAGCTGAATAGTTACAATAATTAAAGGTGCACTGGTCAATATATCAGATTCACTGAAAAAAAAATGCTTTTGCATTTAAGTATTTTTTAAGTATATAATTTAAGTTTTTTTTTTTGTGAAATATATTGACCAGTGCACCTTTAATTATTATAACTTTTCACAACAAAATAGATAGTGCCCTTCATGTAGATTCTCCTCAAACGACATTCTACTGACTATAAGTAACTTTGCAAATGCATGTGAAATTATTCTACTAACCCAAACCCTAACAGTGATCTAATACTCTAATGAGCCTTTGATGATTTCAAACAGAATATATGGTCTAATTCAAGAGATTTCTATTCACTAAAGCCATTGATTCAGTGGATGTTTGAGGGATGCTGATGTGCTTTTACCTCAGACTCTTCAGTGTCAGGGTAAAACGGCTTTTAACAAGAAATCATCTGTAAAGTCAGCCAGTGTGACACGATTCTGCGACGATTCATGTATTTGCCGAGTGAAAGTGTTTGATAGCAGGCAGGTTACTGAGATAAAGCGAGCAGTGTTTGGTTGCTCATATTTTAGCTCCTGTGAAGCAACCCACTTCATGTAAAATAAAACAGCTTTTAAATGTGCATAACATTTTCCAAATATTTTTCAAAAGTGATATGTGTAAAATGTTATTAATGCAGAAAAAAGCCTATAGTGCACCTTCCCCTGACATACTCCAAATTCTCATCAATGTAACATAACAACAACACAAAAAATGTATTCTCATTACGGTATCCAGGAGTTTCTGTGAATCCATTTAGCTCCCTATTTCTCAACATATAAGCAGACAGTTTTTATTAATGAAGACATTTGTATCTATATGAAGACATCTCAGGCTCCAGTACAGTGTTTTTCAGTACAGTGTCCAGCGGCTCACTTCCTATAATGCACTAAGGCATTTATGTAGCTTCAAAAATTGAGAAAAGATACCAAAATATTGTTTGATTCTCTTGCAGGGAATCGAATCCCATTGAAACTTATTTTCTAATAAATGCATACGCTTTTCTTATAGCACAGCAGACAGTTAATAATAATAATAGCATTATTATTATATACATTTCAGAATCTGAGTCCTTAACAATCCAGGTATACACTGCAACTCAGTGATCCATGTAAGAAAATGACTCCGTTAGGCTTGCGTACTTCTCTCATTTTCACAAAGAAAAGCTTGGATTACATTTCAATTTAACTATGACTGAGGAAACAATACCATTACAGTGCAGCTTTACCAATCAAGAAAACACAATCATGTAGAGGAAGATGGCATTTCATTGCACCAATACAGAATTAAATGCATGCTCATTTCAAAACGAGAAAATGTGCAAAACCTTGAACCAGACGTAAAGACCCGTATGAACAATCGAGCACAGCTTGAACTGTTTCACGGACATCTACAGACAATGTAATTAAGCATGTAAATGATGAATTGGAGCCTCTTTCCTGCATTAATACTTTACTTTCTTAATTATGCATGTGAACATTGTGCCGCTCATTTGTATTTTTTGCCATTCCTGTCTCTTTCCTTCACCCTGATTGGAATAATAGAATTTGAAAAATTACAGAAATGAAAGTGCATTTCACAGTCTACTGAAGCAAGACAAGCCATTTGAAATTAATCAAAGCATAATGCAGTTTACAACGTGGTAAAGCGGTGCTGCGGGTTGAAATCGAGGCGGACTTCTTCAAGCTTCTGTCTCTATCTCTGAATCCTGATCCAGTCCGCTCTGAAGGCCAATGTAATTCTGGGATGTTGGTAAGTGGAAGCTTCCTCATGTCATGGTTTATAGCTCAGTCGGGGTTGAGAGAACATTTCAGAAAAGCACAAATTTCCGTCTGGCATTGAGCCATTGAGCTGGAGTGGATCTTTAAAAGTTGATCGTGTCCCAGAGGTTCTCGTCACACTTTACAAACCTCTATGACGGATGCCACAAACCGTACGTCTGCAGCAAGCTTTATTTAGGGATGGGCATGAACATGCAAGTAGATAAATTTCACTAAGCATGTCACACACATAGGCTCATTGGAAAAATCCACCTACAAAACATACCTGTACATACAATTCACTGCATTTTATTTTGCTAAACTGAACATCTAGTGACAGTAAAACACCAACTTGTATCTCTTTGCACATAAAATATGATTATACATGCATATTATGGATTGCTAAAGATTTAATTTTTGCACGAGAGAACACACCTTTATCATAGTGGATGATTTGTAAACTATTACATTTTGAGGATTGCATCAGATAATCCAAAGCGTTCCCATCCTAGGGCTTCATATAGTGACGCTTTTGACATTTCGTCTAAATCCAACGCACATGGCACATTTAGCGTCAATATAACATGCTTCGGTTACTGGGTAGGTTTAGGTCTGGGGTAGGGGTAGGGTTAGGGTTAGACCACTAGGAGGCGCCTTCTGCCCCAACTATTTTGGGTGGTTGCTAGGGTGTTCTGGGTGGTTGCTAGGGTTTTCTGGGTGGTTGCTAGGGTGTTCTAATGTATTGTGGGTAGTTGCTGGGTAGTTGCTAGGGTGTTTTGGGTGGTTGCTATTGTGTTCTAATGTATTTTGTTTGGTTGCTATGGTGTTGCTAAGGTTTAGGGTGTTCTAAGGTATTTTGGGTGGTTGCTAGAGTGTTCTGGGTGGTTGCTAGGGTATTTTAAGGTGTTTTGGTTGGTTGTTATTGTTTTGCTAGGGTGTTTTAAGTTATTTTGGGTGGTTACAGGGGTGTCCTGGGGGTTTCTAGGTGGTTGCTAGGGTGTTCTGGGTGGTTGCTAGGGTGTTCTGAGGTATTTCGGGTGGTTGTTGGGATGTTCTAAGGTATTTTGGGTGGTTGCTATGGTATTGCTAGGGTATTCTAATGCATTTGGAATGGTTGCTAAGGTATTTTGGGTGGTTGCTAAGGTGTTCTAATGTATTTTGGGTGGTTGCTAGGGTGTTCTAATGTATTTTGGGTGGTTGCTAGGTAGTTACTAGGGTGTTTTGGGTGGTTGCTATTGTGTTCTAAGGTATTTTGTTTGGTTGCTATGGTGTTGCTAAGGTTTAGGGTGTTCTAAGGTATTTTGGGTGGTTGCTAGAGTGTTCTGGGTGGTTGCTATGGTGTTGCTATGGTATTTTAAGATGTTTTGGTTGGTTGCTATTGTTTTGATAAGGTGTTTTAAGTTATTTTGGGTGGTTACAGGTTTGTTCTGGGGGTTGCTAGGTGGTTGCTATGGTGTTCTAAGGTATTTCGGGTAGTTGCTAGGGTGTTCTAAGGTATTTCGGGTGGTTGCTAGGATGTTCTAAGGTATTTTGGTTGGTTGCAATGGTGTTTCTATAGCAACCTACATGTCTACTAACTCTCTCTTTTGAGCATAAGTGGACTACTAGGGTTAGGATTAACTTAAGAGCAAGTTGACGTATAAAGTTGTAGCCAACAGAGTATTGAAATAAAGTGTTACCAACAGGAGTCATGAGTGAAAGCCAGGCACTGCACTCTTTTTGTATCCTACACATAATTGAAAGAAAATCTTGAGTCGAGAAACAGTAAATCACTTTGATTGCAAAAAGATCTGCTTCCATAACGCCTGTCATCACTCCATCCCAGCAGTGCTCAGACGCTCTCGACATCCCAGTGAAAAGAGCCTCTTATTTCCTCACTCCCATCAATCTCATTTTAAGACCCAGCACTCTATAAATACTGTGGTGTGTTGAGTCTCGGTTCACTCAGAGGTGCGCGTGTCCGTCGACAGCCAGAGAATGCCGGGAATAAACCCCTCTGCCCTCGACTCGCACCCCCAGCTAAGAATAAAAATGAAGTCCACGTTCCCCTCGCCAAACTGGGAGTCCAGAGTGGGAGATTAGTGGAGTCTGCGTGCCATTCCAGACATCTCTGATCCGCTCTTCGTTCTGCTCGACTGGTCTATTTTTGCAGCCTGACTGGTCTGCGATCGTGGTCGTGAATCCGCCGTACCTGTTTATCCCACAGCGGCTTACATGAGGGTTTGTGCACAGCTTAGAGGAGCTTTTTTGTCCTGCAGGCTGGATTGGGTATGTTTACTCCATGATGTTAATCCATGCAACACCAGTGCCCGGCGCTTCTCCGGGACGAGCTTGTGCTGGGCAGCTCGGAGGATGACCTCACCTCGGATCGCAGTGGTTTTGTCTTCGGGTCAGGCTGACGGTCTAGACTTTCCTAGCCGACGCTGTCTGTGAGCAGGGTATAAAACGAGGCCTTTTCTCAAGTGCTCAGCGGAAGGAGGAAAAACACTGGATTGTCAACCTCAGGAGGCCAAACACTAGTAAAAATAAAATATGAACGGTTTTGTGTTTTATTTATTTATATCTGCAATCCTACTACTGTGCTTTATATAATGTTTATCTTTGTTTTGTTTTCCAGTTTAAAACCATTAAAAAAATCACTTTGCACAACAGCATTTGAAGAAAATCCATCTTTTTCATTTTTGTTTACAGTGTCTTTGTTTCCGCAGTATTTTCAATTTTTATATTTTTAGGTCAAACCGTTCTTGTTTTGTAGTTATTGACACATGCATATTATTCCGAAAAGTACTTACTTTTGTGTGAATCCAATTATACCTTATAATTTAAAATGCAATCTCAATATTTTAAGCTTTTTATTTATTTTTTGCTGTCTACCCGGTCAAATACAGCTTCCAATAGTGTTTTTTTTTCTCAATATTTGTCTTATTGATTCCTGTTTGATGTGCATCCTAAAGCTGAAATAAGTGTGTGTTTGACACAATGCTGAAGATGCTTCAGACAGAACTGAGTGAAGCTAAATCAAATCTCATTATGGCCCATTAGCACATTCATCTTTGATTGTTATTTCCCAAAGTCATCAAGTTTTCTAATAAACTAAAATAAATAATAAACTAAATGGGATCCTAGTTTATTCAATCTGCGCACATTTTTATGTGATGTATGATTTTGTAAAAGCCAATGCTAAACGGCACAATGCAGCATGCAATGTGCGACGGCGTAATTGGTATTAATCATAAACACATTAGAGTTTTATTTTGTTTTTTGTCTGATTCATTCTGTGTATACAGCCTGCAAATGAGTGTCTCAAACAGCAAAAATAGCTTAAATGTCCCAAATACAATATAGCTGTAATACTGTGGGCATTAGCAGGAAACATGAATGCAATTCAAGAGTGTCTGTTTTCTTAATCCGGTCCTCCGGCTGTATAATCTGCATGCCTGTTCTCCATGCCAATCACTTGCTCAATGAAGGGTTCCTGCAGTGACATCATCAGAATGTGACATCATTGAATTCTGCGCAGCTTCATTTGTGTCATTTTAAAAGTTTCCACCCTGTTTTGATCAAAATACACAAATCAGTTTGATAGTAACTTTTCAGAAGGATGTCCAAAGTGCGTTCCAATGAAGATTCATCTGTGAAATATCCCTGGAGAAACACTGAAGTTTGCTAGTTTGCTGAAAGCACAAGTAATGTAGAAAGTTTGGTGAAACTTTACCTAAAGCCTTTAATTGCATTATAAAGGTCTTCATAATGCATTATAGCTTTTTATAAATAATTGTGACCAAAGTTAAATGCATTATACCTTCTAAAGGTGTAACAATGAATAAATATTATAATATATTATATATTTGGATACATTTATTCACAAGAACATACAATGCATTATAAGGTGCGTTAAAATACACAATGAATGCATTAATAATACTTGTATAATGCATTATGCCAGTTTTTCTCCACTGGTAGGCCGTATATATTTTATTTATTTATTTTTTATTTTTTTACCAATTTAGCATTAGGTTTATTTACTGAAATGTTTTAAGGTGACAGGTTCCTCACTTTTTACAGTGTGGGTCCCTTGGCCAAATGAGTAACCAGTGCATTATTTAAAAAAAAATAATAATAATAAAAAAAAAGGTGTGTGAATGAGGCAAATCCATATAACTTATTTACTTATTTAAATAATTTTAAATACTTTTAAATAATTTTTTTATTTATTTATTTATTTATTATTATTTAGCATGAGGTTTATTAACTTTTAAGGCAACAGGTTCCTCACTTTTTACAGTGTGGGTCACTTGGCCAAAGTTGAGAACCGCTGCATTATATAAATGTCTTGGTTAAAGGGGTTTGAAATGATAAACATTGTTGAATTAATACAGCTATTTCATTGCACATAGTGACAAATTATGTAAATGGTATATCCGCAGATCCTGAGCTCATGGCAGCGCTGAAGGTTGATGTACAGTGACAGACCTACTGCGGGACAGACAGCTGCGATCAACAGTGAATTCCTGCTCTCATCCCCCATTACGGTCCAGAGTTGTATTGTGGTAAACATCATGTATGGGCTGAGCAGCTGGATGCGATACATCACACAGAACGAGAGCATTATTAAAAGTCGAGGGATGCTGATGAAAGACACGTTCCCCGCTGGATGTTTGGCTTCCCTCTGGAGATCAGGGGAAAGACAGCATCTCACGCTGATCTCGCTGCTGGTTCCCGAACGCCGCCTGGAGCAGCTGCTGCGTCACGTGTTGAGCTCTTCTGGCTGCATCCAATATCGAATACTTCTTATGTGCATATCGATGGAAATCTTACACTCTAAAAAATGCACCCAAATCTGGGTCAAATTTGGACAAACCCAGCCACTGGGTTAAACTTTTTAAATATTTTTTTTAACCCAACAGCTTGGTTTGTCCATATTTTACCAAAATATGGGTTAAAACAACCCAGCATTTTTAGAGTGTATAAGGCCACGAATAAGGATTTATGATGCTGGCAGGTCACGTGCATAATGTATGTAGTACCAAAGCTATTTTAAAGGATTAGTTCACCCAAAAATGAAAATTAAGTAATTAATTACTCACCCCCATGCTGTACCAACCCCGTAAGACCTTCGTTCATCTTCGGAACACAAATGAAGATATTTTGGATTTTATTTGAGAGGTGGATCACTGCTACATAGGCTCCTAAGGGATAGAAACTTGATGGCCGAGAAAGTCAATGAAGAAAATGTTTAAATATTCCATGTGACTACAGTGGCTAATCGATAAGTTTATCAAGTGACGAGAATACTTTTTGTGCGAAAAACAAAACAAAAATAACAACTTTATTTGACTATTCCTTGGTCACCTGTATGATATTACGCTGCACCCACATTGGACCAGTGGTTTTAAAAATGGACGGATGGAGGATTTTGGCAGGAATTTCTTTGGTACCACCCTCACAGTGCATTATGGGTATTCTCTTGCCGTTGAGCGTGCATCAGTTGTACACTCATTATTGCAGTGCATTATGGGATTGAATTAGTGTACTCGATAATGTCCACTATGGTTTCAGATATCACGGTTTCCACACAAATATGAAGCAGCACAACTGTTTTACACAGATAATAATCAGAAATGTTTCTTGAGCAGCAAATCATCATATTAGAGTGATTTCTGAAGGATCCTGTGAGACTGGAGTAATGATGGTGAAAATTCAGAAATGAATCAAACTCATATGCTCTCATGCTCAAAAGCCTTCCTTTTAAAGTTCTTTACAATTTATGCTCTCCACCTTCACATATGCATTGAAATAACGTGTCAAATGCTTTTTAGTTTTCCAAAACAGACTGAAGGAATACATTACACTTTTTGGGGCTGCATGCTAATCTGCTTAGACAGTTGAACAGAAATAGCTGCTATGCCCAGAACGGGCTGTCTGCGGATTATGCAAAAACAGCAAACTGCTGCACAGACACCTTTACTGCACAGACCCATGCGGCATCGCACAGAGCTTCCCCACGATAAGAAAACAAAGTGTTCGGCGGTGTGAAATGGTGTTTGGAGGTGTTGTCTGTTCCCACATCCGCTCTGATGAATTCATCCAGGGATGTTCCTCACAGATGCAACAGCAGTAAAGTACAACAATAAATCAGTGAGCATATGGTCCCTCTGCTATTAGAGTCACAAGATGAATTTAATAACGCTTTAATGAAATAAATGTTCTCCAAAAACCTCCCACCTTTTAAATAACAAATGCAATCCTGGTTAAAAACGCAAAACATTTTATTGTCTCACCACCACAGTCAGTTATGAATTACATGAAGCATGCAAATTATAGCATATTTTCAATTCTAAATGGCAACATTTCATAAAGTTAAGTAGTGTGCACCACTGCATGTTATTATCGGTAGCTGAACGTTTCTATTGAAAAAACAGTTGTGAAATATTAAGGCCACGTTTACACAAAGCCGGGTATTTAGCAAAACGAATATTTTCCCCTCTCCGTTTTCAAAAATAACATCGTTCACACACCCGCATAAATACGCCGTCGAGCGCCATCATAACTATGCCAAACCTATTGGTGGCAGTGTAGGGGTTAAGGATAAAGCCATGCAAGCCAATCAGAATCCTCAGAATCGACAAGAGAGAACCTAAAACGCCGTTTCTCCCACTTCACACGACAACAAATATCCAGCGTTTTCAAAAATCTCCACTTTGCCCGGAGTTTTTAGAAATAATCGTTTTCAGTGATAAAAACGGTGTTTTCGTGTAAATGAGAGGGCAAAACACAGAGAAATATCTGCGTTTTCCCATCGTATAAACGGGGCCTAAACGGGGTTTGGATTCACACTTGTCTTCATTGAAGGCCCGCCTTTTTTAATTTGATTGTCCTTCTCAATCAATTTGACTTGAGACATTGAGGCAGAGCAGCCTGAATACATAACTTGTTGTCATGAGAGACAATTTAGCTATTTCTCATTATCCCGCTCTTATCCCCTCATTAACCAAGTTTCCATTACAGATTTGCGCAAAACTTTTGCAATAATTTCAAAACGTCGATAAAAAAAAACTATTGCTTAATGACGTTGTTTCCCTGAAGTTTCCCTCCAAGAGAACCGTGATGTCTATGATGCAGCTTCATAAAATATTATAGACTGGATCTGCCCTTTACACCAGGTTCACAAGTTCTCTCGTCTTGAGTGTGCCAGTTTGCTTCACACCAGGGTGGATATGAATCAGTGTGGCGCAATGAGCATTTTGTTCCCCAATGTGTCGAATTCTTTTCCCTTCGACCACACTTCCTGCGCTCCTGAGAACGACTTACTTCGACCTATCAGAAGCTGTCGCTGTTGTAATGCGGCGTCCTTTTAAAGCTTCCACATCACCGTCACGAGTGACGTAAGGACGCAACACCAATCAAGATTGGACTAGTTCCATTCAGGCGTCAGATGCGTCACGATGAGGGCATTCCCAATGTATCGATTCTTGACGCAGCGTCTCATTCCCTTCTCAGGGAACGAGGGTTACAGACGTAACCCGAGACGTTTCCGATTGCAGTTTTGCGAAATGTTCCTTTTTCGAATCGCCTGAAAAACCACCTAATGTAAACGAAAAAAATAATAATATCCGCGATATATGGGAGTTTCTGCAAAATGTACATGTTTCCATAGGGCATATTTTTAATTCACAATTTTAATTTGCACAATTTGATGGGTAACTTGGAACACAGTTCCACGAATTCCATGAACGCATTATAAAAATTCAGAGAAAATGACTTCTTACAGACTTAATTGAAGATGTAAACCTCCACACTGACTCCCGGCACAAATTGAGTCATCCTGGTGGTGTAACAGTAGTGTGTGTATTCCTACATCATCTCTCTCTCTGAGGTTGTGATAGAATAACTGAATCTCAAACCAAGTGTTTCACAGGAGAAATGAGAAACTCTCTGTTCAGGTGACTCTCAGAAGATTGAATACTCAGTGTTGGCCAAAGACACCAGCGTTGATGTGTTTGCAAAATATTAATCTCCTGATTGCATTTATTCATGTATTTATCCAAAGCGACTAGGTAATCATTTTATCAGTTCATGAAGCCATAGCCCATTCCTTGCAAAATGCAAAATGTTTATTTTTCAAACTTGTAAGTATTGTATTTCATAATCTATGAATATGCAAATGATCCCGTCTCCACTCACTCACTCACTCAGAGATCCACTCATTGACGATCACACGTTGATTTGATTGGTTACAAGGTCATTTGTGACGTCAGAAACACCAACGATTTTAAAGCGTGTTTTTGAGAATGTCTTTGGTTCACTGCAGTTTTAAGGAGGACATACTCAGCAATGCTGTCCACTTATGAACTTGCACATGGTTTGTCTTAAAGCGTTTTAAAAACAACATTAAAAGCAATTTGCACCACAGGACTTTAAGCTATAATGTGAGGAAAGGATGTATGGACTTTCATTGAAGGAGGGACCTGAGCCATATTTAGAGACCAGAATATAACAGACTCGAGGGTGACGGACTCTGACTTGAGACAGCAAGTTTTGCACAAACAAGCATCATTCACACTTCCATCAGAAAATTTTAAAAATTAGTTATTAAACACAGCAGATATGCATGGAGTGAAGTGGGGAAATTGAGAGCTCTGCCTATTTGCTGATGATCTGATGGGTCGTAATGAGAGAAAGGAGGCGGAAATGTCTTAGAAAGACAGACAGATAAAGAAATGATAAAGACACAAAGTGTGCGGACTATGTGAGTAGTGTGACAGCTCTCCAAATAAAACTATTCCAGTCGACCAATTACACTGGTATCCCACATAGTACAACATGCCTAAAAATACTCAAAGCAAAGCCACGACAGGACACGTACTGTAGTTCTGCCATCACGTCAGGGTAAAAAAGTATATACATTCTGTGCAGAAACAATTCTATGCCACCTTGCCACAGACTAAAGCAGAAACCAAGACAGACCTGTAGCATAGTTAAACGAATGTAAAAAACTTTTTCGTCTATGTTTGTGTGAGGCATAAAGGGCCTTTCTGTCAAACTCAAGTCGTGTCCTTTGATTGTTCGCTCAACTTAACTTTTTGAGTTATATTTTTGTTTTAACTCAGTTAAGTTGAATTTACTTAATCTTTCAACTTTGAGTTTTGTGGAGATCATTGACACAATTAAGCTGAACTTGCTGTTTTTAAGTAGCCTGTACTAATATTACAGGACATTTAACTTGTGGCTCATTCTCCAAACAAGTCCAACTTAACAAATAAAAAGATCTTTTTCCACATAAAGGACTTTATTGTCTACTGTTTCCATGACAAAACATGTTTTAACCTTCAATAGCCAGTCTTGCTTTGTACTATTCATATAACAAAAAGTAAAAAAAAAAAAAATGTTTGGGCAAAAAAACAAACACTTATTTTACTCTTTTTTCCACAAATTTTCATGTCTTTGGAAATAAAATGAGGCAAAATCAATGGCACTGGCATATTTTAAGATATTTATAAATAAGATTATTATTTATATCAAATATTTTTTTAAATAAAAAAAAAACGAAATAAATACAAAATCTGTAGAAATCTATGCCTGACAATACAATTGTCTAGTGCTTAATATACGACCCTTAATGGAAGGAAAGTGAATCAACATTAAAACACCCTTATAACTGTAAATTAACTTACACTCTAAACAATGTTGGGTTGTTTTAACCTAAATTGGGGTAAATTATGGACAAACCAAATGGTTAAAAATGCAATTTCAAATTTTAACCCAACTTCAACTTTAACTTTCAACTGTAATTTTTTTTAATTGCATTTATAACCCAACATTTTTTTCCATATTTGAGCCAAATTTGGGTTGAAACAACCCAGCATTTTTTAGAGTGTATGATCTAACACACAAATATTTTGCTTAATAAAATTTAATTCAGTTGCTCAATTTTAAAAGTGACAATATAATTAAAACAACGAAAAAGGTGAAAGCATATAAACTGTGACAACATAACACAACTAACACATGAGATCTCTAGACAGAACCCATCTCTATTTTAGCAATGGATATCCCAGACAGCAACATAGTTTCCGCCCAGATTCGGCCCACATCTGGTACATGTGGATTCCACTATGTTAAGCGTGTCCAAGTGTCTATGGACTGCCTATCAAGTACTGTAACGGAAGTATTTGTAATTAGTTATCTTCCACCTCTGCAGACAAGTGCATTTGGTATAGGCTACCTCACCAAAACTTTGTAGAATGACAATTGCTTCAAGTGCAAGGTCACATGGAAGAGGGTTCACCATTATAAAAACGTTTGAAGGGAGATATTTATAACTTGTTCAGATGAATGTGGAGAGAAATGCTGAATGTGGCGGTGTCTCTGTTCATTGTGTTTATTGTCTGGCTGATCATCCTGCCCACAAACTGTCCGTACACTGGCGTGAATGCCTGGGAGTGGAGGAAATGGATAGACTAATTACAGAGTAAATAACTCACCCACTCAGACATCGCTAAACAAATGAACTTGAAACATGCAATGATCTGTGATTGAGCTTGTTTTTAGCAGCTCTTAAATTTGCCGTTAGAAAGCCTGTGGCCATCGTGACACCTGAAGCAGAGGATCTGATGACTAATGATCAGACGAAAAGGCTGGACAGTTCATATAAGCATATTTAATACTAGTTCAGTCACAGAAAGATAAGCTGTGTAGGAGTAAGCTGGTTTTGAAGTCCACTACTCGGAGACTGAAACTGCGTTTTTATTATTCAAGTGGTGTTCAAGAGGACTTTGCTAATTTAAGAGATCAATGCTTCGGCAAGCAGTTCATTCTTTTTTTTTTTTCATGTCTGTTAGCTTCACTTTAGATACCTTTAAACTACCGAAATGCACCCTTTAGGGGTAAATAAGATACAAAAGAATTTTAAAAAGACTGACAACTTTAATACCTTTTTTGTTTTATAGTGTATATGATAAACATTAGGTTACTGACATAACCCCGGTTCTATGTTAACATGAATTGAGGTATCTCACAACCTTGCCCTCCTTGCCTATTTGCAGAGAATGATGAAACGGCAGTTAGCTTTGATTTATATGGAGCCGGGACTCCCTGATCGCTGCAGTGATTGGTCATTCATAGTTGGCAGACGTGGTGTAATTGGTGCTTCCGTGATCGGACACGCCCAGGGCGTTCCCATAGTGAGATACCTCTCTTCATGTTATCAGAGAACCGGGGTTACGTCAGTAATCTAACGTTTTCGACATTTAAGAGCTTTTCCAAGAACCGATGAATAAAATGTTTCTGAAATTAGTTTTGTTGTGTTTGTATTTGTGTTTGGTTGGTGAGTTTAAAAACGTGTTTTTATATAAAACATGGTTTATCCTTATATGCAAGAGATTTAGTGTTTGTAGTCAGCGCTTGATTTATAAAAAAATAAAATAAAAAAAGAGTTCCCTCTGTGAAACCAGACATACATATCTCACATTAGTACTGCCGTCCACTTGTCATATGTATTTGCCTTAACCCATCCTGTTACCCTCAAATCCGATAACACTTTTTATCCACTGGGGTCAATTTGACCCCAATAATTTAAACCTCCACAATTTTTTACAAAGATGTGTCTCAGTTAATTTATGTCTTTGTTGACTACTTAAGTAACATTTTAAGTTGACATGATGTTGAATATGTAAAATTACAATGAACATTATAAATTCAAATAATAACATGTAATAGTGAACTCAATAAAACAACCAAAACAAATGTGTGTGAAATTTTAATATTTCTTCTATTTTATTATACATCTAAAAGAGCCCGGGTCAAATTGACCCAAGGAACATCTGATGCTACAAAATTTGTACAGGACTTTGAAAAAATATTAGCAGGTTAATGTTTACAGAGTTGTCCCCATTAAATTAGGAAAAGTCATTAAATCTGAAGCAAAAAAATAAAATAAAATAATGTTTTTTACAGACATTAAACATTGAATGGGGTCAAATTGACCCCAAGGATAATAGGAGGGTTAAGGTTATCAGAATCATGCATTCAAAAAATAAATAATGACTTGTATTGCAGTGTAGGAATGCAGTCAAAAGCAGTTGAATATTTCAGCCTGTAATTTTAACCTCTAATATTACAATGTATAATTGAGAGGGTTCCAGTTCATTAAATGGGAATTATCGATTTATCGGTTATCGAGTTATCGGTTATTGGGTTATCGGGTTATCGGTTATCGGGTTATCGGGTTATCGGTATTCGGCGGTTGTATAATTGAGAGGGTTCCAGTTCATTAAATGGGAATTATCGATTTATCGATTATCGGGTTATCGGTTATCGGGTTATCAGTATCGGCGGTTGTTTAATTGAGAGGGTTCCAGTTCATTAAATGGGGATTATCGGATTATCGGTTTATTGGTTTAGCGGTTATCGGGTTATTCGGTTATTGGGTTATTGGGTTATCGTTTATCGGGTTATCGGTTATCGGGTTATGGGTTATCGGTATTGGTGGTTAAATTCAGTAACATGCATCTCTACTGTCTAGAAAGATAACATTCCTACTTAGTATATTCTAAGATATACTTCTGCAAACATATTTCATCTTTCTTGAACCAGAAGAACCAGAATGGACTTCGCTGTGAGTATATTTAAGAATAAACCAGGCCATTTAAGAATAAACCAGGCCTGATGAAACGGTCACATTAGTTTTACAATCTTATACTTAAATAATGAAGTTCTCTTTCAGTGACTGGTAATCGCAAGCAGTTGTGTGTGACACTTTAATTAGGTCAAGTGGTTTCGCTAGACTTCGTACCTGAGCCGTCCTGCACGCTGACCCCGTGGTGACCCTTCCTGAGGGACACTCGTCACTCACAGGTACAGCTGGGTTTCGAGTGACCTCTCTATCCCGTTGACACATTGACACGCTGACAAACACACGGCCACAATGTCTGTCACACACTTTCTGCAGTGCTGGGTTATGACAAATCCATTACTCACAAATGCTTAACGGCCATTCATGTTGCATATGATGAACAACAGGGGGATGAATCATGTCATACATGCAGGGGAGAAATTGAGGCATAGAGGTTATATTAAGAGTAGATACAGATGGATTTTATTCGTCGACATTGCAAGATAATGCATACATAATGGCTTGTGTTTGATCAAAGCTTATCTTTGGGACAATGATGTATCAGATTTTTTATTGTCAGAAATTAAAGAGGCCACAAACGTATCATTTTTTTATAAAACGGTTAGTTCCAATCCTAACCGCAACACTGCAGTTCCTATGTTGTGTTTATTTGAGCTTTCATGCATATTACACGTTGGAACGTTGTTGCTGTTCACGGTCAGGGACTATTTATTTATTTATTATATATATTTTTTTTTCAAAAGCATTGTAAGTTTAGTGGATTGTAGAGACCATTCGATGCACATGGTGTGATGCAACCTGTTTACAGAATACATGATGTGTCTGTTGAGCTTCTGTCTTCCACAATAAAAGTATAAAAGAAAATGTATAACCCCAAGCTCCACATACACATCATATTGTCCGTACAACTCATGCACTGAATTCCAAGTCTTCAGAAATCAGGTGCAGACCTACGGTATATTTAATGCATTAGAGCTCTCAAATCTCATTTGCACTGGACCCAAACTGCATTGGTTTTGTGCATTTTAAAACAAATGCAAATGAGATTTGAGGGCAGAGGGGAAGATTATCCACGAATGGATATGTTCCACATTCAAAGCTATATTCACCATTTTGTTTCATAGATTCCCTTACGTGACTGTTAAAGATTATTCAGTCATGCACCTGCTTCTCTGCTTGGAAAAAACAAGGATATGCTTGTTCAGTTGGTGACAAACTCAAATGCTGATTTTTAGTTACCAAAGTCGACCTGCTGTGATAACTAGAGTTACGCTTGTGGCACTTTAAGACAATCTTACATTTTGGTAAAAACTGGTCTAAGCATTATTTGTTACTGTACATATGCAAGTCGAATAAGCTGAAATAGAATCAATATAAACCTTAAAATAAGCATTCATAAAGGAGAACTTACTCTATGGGAATGGCAAACATGATAATACACATATTATGAGAAACACGTGAAAATGTTAATACAAGTACACACTTAAAATAGAACAGTTCTTTGTAATTAATATGCACAAAATTAATAATTTAAAGAAAGTTTAACTGTTAATAATAGCAAATGCAAACAGTCTATTACAGTCTGAGTGTTTGAATCCATTTATGAAACTACAGTATTGCAAAAGTATTGAAATCCTACTTTTCCCTTTATTGAAATCCATTTCTTTCCCCTAAAAACATAGACTCATGAGAACACTTCAGTCTTACAGAACAGAAATGGGCTGATTCATGTGAGTTCTGCACATCTGAACACGGCTGTTACAACCCTAAAGTGTCTATAATGAGCCCTTCTGAGAAAAATATGAATAAAATAGGAGTTGAGTATCCTTCATAAAGATCAGTCATTAATGGCTCTCTGAGAAATGAGTTAACATTATTTGTAACACTCTGTACTTAAAGCACTGAAGATGTTCTATAAGGAGAGCAGAATGCTTTTTGCTTTCTAGTAAAGCCTTTTCCATCCTGATAAAGAAAGAAAGATACGCATAATAAACCAGCTGAAGATAGCTGGCACATTTGGTGTCAACCCAACTAGAAATTGTGTTGTTCTTGTAAAAGAAATACAGAAATGAAGAAGAAAGCCACAAATGTAAAATGTCATGAATGCATATTTATTGGGTAAATCACTGTTTTGTAGATGGGGTCAACATGACAATTGTCACCTGAGATTTAGAGCCAAATTACAGGGGGTCAAAATGACTTTGGAAAGATGCCAGAATCATTATTTTTGGCACTTAGACATCAACATGTGTGGCACTCAGACAGGTATGTTCAATGCAACAAACAAAATTGGATGCATTTATAGTTTCAACATTATAACAACATTACTGAGCTGTGTGCAAGTGTGATGCAAATGTGTTCAATTGACCAGTGTACTCGTGAAGCCGGATTAAGACTCCATATCTCTGGGATTGAACAATCGAAGGCCTTTAAAATGAAGTTACCAAAATAAAAGTTTGTTAAAAAAACTAAAATCTAAAAGGATATCAAGAAGTGCTTTTTGACCAATTTTTGTACAGTCCCTGTTGGCATATAATGCAACAAAGATTGCTAAAGTCGACAGATTTCACTAATAGACCTGTATAAAACTAAAACTGTATAAAAATAATGAGCCCGCCATCTTTCTAAAGTCATTTTGCACCCCTGTAATTTTGATCCGCCTTTACGAAATAGTGGGTTACTCATTAAATTATTTTACATTTAATATGTTTTCATCACTATTTATGTCTTTCTTCAGAACAAAAATATTAACACAATCAAAAACGTGAGCCGGGGAAGATTGGAAATTTGGTTGATTTGGCATAAAACCGTCAAACAAGACCAGTCCGGGTCCAGAAAACCACCCTAAGCTGATTTTCAAGTTTTCAATGATATTGAAGTGTTGATTCCACAGAGAGCATTTCTGTATTCTGCACTGGAGAAATCAGCATTAATTGAGGAGAAAGTCCTCCTTCCAAAAACAACCCGTGAGTTTAGGCAGATAAACTGTGGTCGGGTTGATAAAGATTGCCAGAGATTTTCGGTGGAAATGTGACAGCGAGAGATTGTGGCAATTGTCTGATGGATATATTCATGAAAACTAGGTGTGTGTAGACGTGTGTAAGGGTGTGTGTAGGGGTCTGGTTAGGGGTGTGTGAGGGAAGATAATTCTGACCCTGGGGACCCCAAAAGGAACTTTTACCACTGCCGAAGTCAATTGACCTCAACAAAGAAGTTTGCCTTCATCACTTTAATGCTCTACGTGCAGCGGAAAATCTTGCATTAAAGTGACAATGTCTGACGTTAATTAGAGAGAAGATACTAGAACAAATAATGCTGATTTCTCCAGTGCAGAATACATGCTGTCAATCAACTCTTGGATATCAGAGGTAAAGGGAGTGAAAGCATGGTGAGAAGAGGCCACGCCTTCACACTCTGATTGGACATGATTGGTTATGGTTGGATATGATTGGTTAGTGCGATAAATCCCGTCTCTTGTTTTCATGCACTTTCGTGAATCTGTCTGAATGCACAAAATGATTGTGTTAATGGGGAGACTAATTAAAAGTAAGTTAACAACTCAGCCACTTAAGATATCTCTGCTTTATGCCTCATCAGAATCAGACCTGAAATGGCCTGTAAACATGATGACTGTGGGGTTTTAGTGAGATATCATTAAAGGTTCATCTTGCCACTGCCTTTAGCTATTATTTCAGAAACAATGCTTAAAATATCTAATGATGAGATTTATACCTGTGGGTTTCAGAAATGAAACATTAATACCAAAAAAAATGTTATTGGGCACCACTTACTTACTTACTTACTTACTTACTTACTCTTACTTAATTACTTACTTACTTACTTACTTACTTACTCTTTCTTACTTACTTACTTAATTACTTACGTACGTACGTATCGTACTTACTTACTTACTCTTACTTACTTACTTACTTACTTACTTTCTTTCTTACTTACTCTTACTTACTTACTTACTCACTTACTCTTACTTACTTACTTTCTTACTTACTTACTTACTTACTTACTTACTTACTTCACTTACTCTTACTTACTTAATTACTGTACTTACTTACTCTTTCTTACTTACTTACTTGACTTGCTTACTATACTTACTTACTTACTTACTTACTCTACTTACTTACTTACTTACTTACTTACTGTACTTACTTACTTACTTACTTACTTACTTACTTACTTACTTACTTACTCATTATCATTATTGTATGTATTGCATTGTATCTATGATCACTTACTTACTTACTTACTTACTTACTTTACTTACTTACTTACTTACTTACTTACTTACTTTCTTACTTTCTTACTTACTCTTACTTACTTACTCTTACTACTTACTTACTCTTACTTACTACTCTTTCTTACTTACTTACTTACTTACTTACGTACGCACTCACTTACTCTCACTTACTTACTCTTACTTACTCACTTACTTTACTTACTTACTCACTTACTTTCTTTCTTACTTTCTTACTTACTCTTACTTACTTACTTACTCTTACTTACTTACTTTACTCTACTTACTTACTTACTTACTCTTACTTACTTACTTACTTACTCTTACTTACTTACTTACATACACTTACTTACTTACTTACTTACTTACATACACTTACTTACTTACTCTTACTTACTTACTTATTCTTACTTACTTACATACACTTACTTACTTACTTACTTACTTACTTACTTACTTACTTACTTACTTACTCTTACTTACTTACTTACTCTTACTTACTTACTTACTTACTTACTACTACTTACTCTTACTTACTTACTTACTACATACTTACTTACTTACTTACTTACTTACTTACTTACATACATACTTACATACTTACTTACTTACTTACTTACTTACTTACTTACTTACAGCACATGAAACATAGTGGGATGAACTCGCTGAAAACACGTCAATATGAGGAAGAAAGTGTTTATGTTTTCCAAGCAACGTTAGATGTGGAATTGAATTGATTTGCAATTTGACCATGTGTTTTACCATGAATAAATGTTAAATCTGCTATCACCCCGAGGCCATTTATTATTATTTATTATGATATAATTCATTTATTATGGATTATCTGATGTTTTATTTTGTGTCTGAGCAAAAAGAAAAAAAAGGTCAAATGAGATGAGCTTATTTAACATATAAATATTTTAGATTTTTTGTCACTGCATTTCCAGGAAGAGTAACATGTGATCTTTACTGTAAATTTCTTTCATATATTAATCTACTCATTCTTGGAATAATCCCAGTTTTATGAGTTGTATTAATGCAACTCATATGAGTAATATGAACCGCACTGAAGGGTAATCATGATAAATCATTGGGTTGTTTACTCATAAAATAACTATATCTAACCCCCCAGCCGGCTGAATGTGAGGCGGGTCAACGAACCAAACGGATCTGTAAATTGCAAAGTTCAGAAGTCAGTAACTCAGGCTGTGCATCAAACAACCGTTTGACATTAACACTCATAAATCACTCTCACAGTCATGCTCTTCACCGCAGCCAAACTTAGAAGTGTGTTCAGCTCCCATAGGATATTAAACACACTCATTATCCAGATTTTATGTAGAGATCATAAGTACCCTTAATTGTCAGAAAGTAATTGGTTGCTAAGCAACTGTTTAAACTGTTCCCTCTGGCTTGTGTTATTTTGGGTCTCTGTACACACGGGTTACTGAAGTGACTCATACTCGCTGTATGAAATTACATTTACCTATTAGGTGGGTCCGAGTTAAGAGACTTACTGTGACTGTGGCGTTAATTAAAGGCCCGTTAGAATCACATGCATGAGAAAGCTTGACATGTGCACGCTTGAGATACTTAACATTTATCTCTAGTTATAATTGTGTTGAAATATCATTTATGGAAGAAGCAAATAAGAGTAATGGAATCGTATTTTGTAATGTCATATACACTCACCTAAAGGATTATTAGGAACACCAAACTAATACTGTGTTTGACCCCCTTTCACCTTCAGAACTGCCTTAATTCTACGTGGCATTGATTCAACAAGGTGCTGAAAGCATTCTTTAGAAATGTTGGCCCATATTGATAGGATAGCATCTTGCAGTTGATGGAGATTTGTGGGATGCACATTCCAGGGCACGAAGCTCCCGTTCCACCACATCCCAAAGATGCTCTATTGGGTTGAGATCTGGTGACTGTGGGGCCATTTTAGTAACAGTGAACTCATTGTCATGTTCAAGAAACCAATTTGAAGTGATTCGAGCTTTGTGACATGGTGCATTATCCTGCTGGAAGTAGCCATCAGAGGATGGGGACATGGTGGCCATAAAGGGATGGACATGGTCAGAAACAATGCTCAGGTAGGCAGTGGCATTTAAACGATGCCCAATTGGCACTAAGGGGCCTAAAGTGTGCCAAGAAAACATCCCCCACACCATTACACCACCACCACCAGCCTGCACAGTGGTAACAAGGCATGATGGATCCATGTTCTCATTCCGTTAGTACTCAGGTCAATTCAAAATACAATCTTTAAGGGAAGCCGAAATAAATAATAAACCACAAATAAGATTATAATCAGAAGTGACTTTTTTTTCCATGCAGTTAATTTGTGAATAACATGCATAATGTATTCATAAAACCTATAAATATATACCATACACACAGCCTTTGACATCAGTAGTAGGAAAAAAAAGTAATTCTAAAATAAGTCTATTACTTTTGCCTTATTTCTCTGATTGTATTTGCATTCAGCATTGTGTTCATTCTTGTCAGAACAGACTCGCACCCGTTTTGGGGTCGTGACTCACAAATCGAGAATCACGGCTGTGTCACTTTGGACAAAGGGTCTGACGGATAAATCATAATTAGTGATGCCATTCACAGTTGTGTTGTTGAGCTCTTCGATCTCACTGATTTCTGCCTTCAGTGACTTTTGTGCCCTGATCTTCATTGAAATGACAGACAGAAATGTATTTATTTTATGTATCAGCAACTGCTGTAATAAAAAAATATTGCTTGTTACTTAAATTAAGCTGGTTGCCTTAACATTTCAAGTTTTAGTAACATAACATTATTTAATACAAAATAAAGAGATTAACTGGATCTACAGAAACTCTATATTGTTATCTGAACAACATTAGGGAACCCAAGTCGATTTTTACAGAAAAAAAAAAGAATCGACTATTTTGAGCAGAAACCTTGACTTCATGTTCTTCATTTGATCGGTACTGTGATTTCCTCGTGTATTTGACAGAGAGACACACTGACTTCATTCTGCTTTGGAGAAGCTGAAAGGCATTGATCCCTCTAATGATTCAAGCTGTTGAGATCCTTCAGCAGGAACACACACCCGAAGTGCTGGACTCCCTCCACAGGCCTCACATCTGCTGTCAGATAGTGTGTGTGTGTGTGTGTGTGTGTGTGTGTGTGTGTGTGTGTGTGTGTGTGTGTGTGTGTGTGTGTGTGTGTGTGTGTGTGTGTGTGTGTGTGTGTGTGTGTGTGTGTGTGTGCACTGCATCATGACTACTGGCTGCTCCATACCTCATAACTCTTTATGCTTAATATCTCACACTTTATTCTGATGCTTCATATCTAAAAACACTATTCTGATGCACAATATCTCATAACACTTTATTATGATGCTTCAGTCTAACTACACCTTATTCTAATGCTTCATATCTTATAATAATTTATTCTGACGCTTCATCTAACAACACCTTATTCTGATGCTTCATATCTGATAACACTTTTTTCTGATGCTTAACATCTGTTAACACACGGATTCCTTGTTCCAACACCAATTGATGTTGTTTTATAATTTGGAAACATATCACTTAAAATATTCTGAGTTTACTTCAAAAACCATTTACTTCTTGAAACGGTACTTGAGAAAACAAAACCGCACACACTTTGTCAAAAAAAAAAAATAGTAATACCCTTTTATTTATAGGGCCAAACTGGACACTTAACTTAATTATTTAAACAATATAAAAAACAAGTAACATGTGGTTATAATAAATAAACCAATTTAAAATTATATATATATATATATATATATATATATATATATATATATATATATATATATATATATATATATATATGTATATATATATATATTTATATAATATCAAATAAAACAATATTGTATCAAACAATGCAATAATACTGGAGATTAATAGACATTACTACCAGGGTAATCTAATATCGACATAGCTACAGGTGCCCATGTTTTGTCTGTTATCTGATCATTGTATTAATTACGCAGCGCTTAGTTTGGCGAGTTTGGTATTTCGTTCCCACTGCGTCTAGCTATACAGCTTTGAGTAAACATATGAAACAGAACGTCTCTGGTCACAGATGTCTCTGAATAGGGAACGAGACGCTGTGTTCGCTGCCAAACTCCTCGCGCTGCCGACAAGCTTTCTTTTCGGCAGAGAAATCTGAAGAGCAGATGATGTGCGCTAATATAATATGACGACGTAAGAGCGTCAAGGCGGCACATGCGCTTCTATATGGGCTTCAGACAATCGGCACACCTAGAGGGCGTTCTGATGTGTAATTTTACACGTGAAATGCAGACCAAACCAAAACGAAGCTTTTTTCGAGTCATTTGGTTCATTCATCGAACGAAATAAACAAAATGACTCGAAAAAAGATTTGTTCATTTTGATGAACGAGTTCGAACAGGAGAGGCATGAACACGCATCACAGAACAGAGCAAGGCGAGCATTTGTGCTTATAAAACTTAAACTTTGTTATTTATTTTTGAAATGAGCGATCGTTTCTGCTTGATTAAGACCCTTATTCATCGTCTGGTGTTCGTTTAAAGCCCTTTGAAGCTGCACTGAAACTCTCATTTGGACCTTGAACCGTTTGGACCCCATTGAAGTCCATTATATGGAGAAAATCCTGGAATGTTTTCATCAAAAACCTTAATTTCTTTTTCACTGAAGAAAGAAAGACATGGACATCTTGGATGACATGGGGTGAGTAAATTATCAGCAAAAGTTTTTTTTTTTTTTTTTTTTTTCGCATAGTTGTGGTGGTCAAGAATTCTGAAGACGACAGGGTGGGAATAAAGATATTTGATGTATAAATCTAGTTATTTAATATTATTTTAGATACAGTAGTGTTTGCAGAATGTATGAGTACAGTGAATTATGCATGTTGTCCTTGAGATGTGCAGCGTTTTTCTGAGAATCGACGGCAAGTTCTCATAAACTCGAGGGCTCTTCAGTGGTTCTCTTTAATGGGCTTTTGCAGAACATTCAGACTTCACGAAAACAGCAATAATGAAGTGTTTAGAGGTCTTCGGTTAAACTTCAATGCCTCTTCTAAGGTCATATGCATCTTTTCATCTTTTGATTGGGCCGTGCTATACTTGAACCAGCTTATTAGTAAAGTAAAAATCCCATGTTTCATACAAAATCGTACACTTTTACCTTAAAGCTCAGCTTCAATGACACACGTGTACATACAGTTGACATTGAGTGTGAATTAGAATTACTATGTTCACATTTAATTTGATGCTATTGATAGACATTACACTAAAAGAAAGGTACAAAAGCTGATATATACCTGGAAAAATATATTTTATGCACCATTTAGGAATTAATATACAGTCTTTATGGGTAAATAAAGTACAAAAGTGTAAAAAAACAACTTTTCTCCATTTTCCCTCCATTTTCTCCATTACCCTTCTCTTGACTCTCCTGTTCAAACTCGTTCATCAAAATAAACAAATCTTTTTTTTTTTTTCTGATGCATTTCATTAATTTCGTTCGATGGATGACCTGAAAAAAAAAAAAAAAAAAAAAAAATATATATATATATATATATATATATATATATATGTTTTCCCCATTTTTTATATACTTTAGTAGGGTCCAATTCTCACTACTATGTCTTTTGCTTCAATAAACTCCTAATTAAAAGTTAGTAAGGTCGTAGTTATATGTAGCTATTAGATTAAAGGGTGTCAAATATGATCAAGTAGAATAAGGCATTAATATGTGTTTCATAAGTTCTGTTAATAAGCAACTTGTTTGAAAAGAGAATTGGACTCTAAACTAAACTGTTACCAAAAAAAAATGTGCAAATTAATACATTTGTTATTTTAATTATATGCAATGAACTAATATATACTTCTGACTATTTTAGGAGCTATTCATGTATAGATCTAGGTTTGCTTATTCCCTCATGACTGCACTATTTCTTTTTTTTTTGCACCCTGCTGAGAAATGTTCTTCACCCAAATGCACCCAAACTTCACAGGCCACTATTTCATGTTCATGTTTTGCAGATAACTTGTTAAATAGAGCCGACTGGAGCTAGTTGTCGCAACGCCTATATATCAGAACAACAAGGCACAAGTAGCAGGACTGATATAATCAGCATTCAGATCTCTTGTCGTGCCGGACTCGCTGTTATCAGAGTTTGAAGCGTGTCGACTGTCAAAGGTCTCTCTCACGCCACATCATGTGTCACCGTTTCAGAGAAAATAGAGCATCTTTGTGTGTCGTAGCCCGGCACAAATCCGGCAACACCCAGTGTGAGGGTTGGCAGGCGCACTCGGGTCCCGCTGAGCTCAGGGATGTTCATCTGGGAACGTCGTCTCCCATCCCAGCCTCGCTGACACGACTGTCTCGTTCAACGCCACACGCTTTATTGGAAGGGACAGCCGAAGTCCGGCGTTCAGCTTCTACCTCAGTGAAAACTCACCGTGCTCAGGAAGTGGAACAGAAAAATGGCCGAGAGAAACTCTCTCATCCTTCAAGTCAAACTATCAAAGTTCTTTTAAAGACAGAGAAATAAATAAACAAAAAGTTGATGTCACTTTGATTTTTGATTTTTGCCCACGTATGTTTTGGAGCTTTCTTAAAGGTTGACAAAATGAACATTTATTAGAAAACAGGAAAACAGGTCAGAAATACTCATGGCTCATCTTGCACTCAGGGGTTTTGTCCAATCAAAAGCTCTCCACCATAAGACTGTCCCTCCCTCGTCCGAGTGCCTCTGCATTACCATAAGTAGCCTACAGTATAACAATTGTAGGTAGCAAATCATGGTTAAATGCTGTGATGTTAACTACAACTCAATATATAACAATATAACATGTATTTTTTTTTTTTTTTCTTTTTTTAAAAAGTCTTATTTTTCATAAACTTCGCCTTTATTGTGCGGTTGACACGAGCGGTTGACTTCCAAATTCTATGAAAACACTCCCTCAGAATCATGTAGTGGGCTCAGATTGGTTAGTTTGGCCCGGTGTGCTGGGATTGGCAAAGCTGTCGCTCACGTTGTCCGGAAGATTAACGCCCATTACCTTTACGGGAATGTCATGAGCTCCGGTCCAGATGTAAATATGTGTCTAACTGCAGTATCAGTTTGAGGCAGAATCAGACCGAGAAGCGGCGATGAAGTGAGTCAAACATAACCTCAACACACACACGGCTCTTAATAAACGTTTCTGAAAGATAATTTGATTCATTTTTTAACTTTATACACGTTGGTTTTACACAGTAGCATCTGACTGGCAACAATAGCAACTGACTGGCTACTAATGTTAAACACAAACAGCTTTGGCAAGTTTACGTTCTTGATCAAATCGAAAATTACATCATAAAGCATATACATGAAAAATACATTTACAACATTAGTACTTATAGAAAATTCAGGTCCATAATGTTTGTACGCGTTTGTCGTAGACACAAAATAGCATAATCTAACTAGTAGTGGCTATAAAGCCAGCGCTGGCGTTTGAAAAAAAAAATAAAACACAAGGCTACTTCTTGAATTATACATGCAAATACATTTAACATGATGAAGTCTTAGCCTACTTACAGGTTGTGGCCCAACAACTGCTGCCTCTTGTTTTAAAGTCGGAACTGCTTCATGTTTTAGTAACAGTTTCTTGTTGAATCTGGTGTTGAACTTGCTAGATTACGATCGTCATTTTCAGGAATATAATCAAACATAAATTGTATCCATTGTTGAGGAAGTATAGCGTCCGTGGGAACCCCGAACACAGAAGACCTGACAGCTGCGTGAACAACACACTCTACGAGTCGACGTGCCTCAGAAATATGCGCATTGCGCACGCCATTTTCTGCATATTCCGGAGGCAGGGGTTGATGCAAATGTGTGTTAGTGACGTACCATAACCCTGAGCTGTAGTCCCAATCCCAAGGCGTCATAAATCCTTTAGCGTGAATATGAAACTACCCTACCCTACCCCACACCTAAACCTACCCATCACAGCGCGTTATATGAACGAGAACGGGTCCCATGTGCATAGTATTTCGCCGTTTTGTCATATAGTGTCACCTGTATGACGCTAAAGGACGAGAATGCGTTGACCAGTTTTAACATATACTTTTAACATTTAACCATTTTACAAGTTGCAAAGTTTAAATGTATTACAGAAATAATTACATGTTTAACATGTTCAAGCAAAAAATAATTTCATTAAAATGTTAGTTTTTGTAATTGCATTTTCAGTTAATTAACACACTTGCGATTGCATTTTCATTATGCAATATGTCCCACAATAAATTCAATTTGAATTAGCATTTTGCTCCAAACGTTACACTTTGGTATGTGAAATGTAAATTGAATTGCATAATTGCCAGTTTACATACTCTATTGCCATTATGCATATTACAGTACATTTCAAATGGAAAATTGCTAACCCACTTTAATGACATTTTCATAACTTAACGGGGCATTAGCAAAATGTTCTTAGAACATATTTTTCTTATCTGGGATTTAGAGAACAAATGGAGAGTGTAACAATGTATGTTGTGATGGGAAGAAGGAGGATTGAACCGGCAAACGTTCAACTAAATAAACAAAAACAAAACATAAGGTAAATAGTCCAGGCCTGCTGGTCTTTCGTCCTTCTCTGTCCTCGCTCCTCCTTTCATGCTTCCGAAGCTCAGGATCGCGGTTTTCACGGTCCACGTCCTGCTTGCCACAGAGAGCAAATGGAAACCTTTGCTTCAACCTTTCTCTTCTTTCAGAGAAAGAGATCTAAACATATCTCGCCTCTGCTCTCAAGTATTGAGCTGTGAAATCTAACTGCTTTTTGTAGATGTGTGTATGATAGAGACATATGAAGGTGTTCATCTGTCCTCAAGCTGTTGTCACACTGACACGTGTGGTTGAGAAAGACTGAGGCTCATAATCAACACGCTTCATATTAATGAAGAAATCACCAGAGAGCTCGACTTCATGTGGAGCTCAACCTCGACTTGTGCTCCATTAATCCCTTCTGTGACGCTTTATGTGTTATCTCAGACGAGATCGGGGAGGTTGAAGGGCAGATTAGTAAACTCTTAAGGGACGAGCCCTGTTTGCTGTCACGTCATGCAAACGTTCACTTCTCATCGGCTGGTTTGTTCTGTACAAGTAGAGGTTGCCCGGAGGAAAATTGCACTGCTCAGATGTTGCTCTTTCAAAGTTCAGGTGAAGTTCATCTCGGTTATGTTTCATTCTAGGATGAACTTTGGTTTTCCTAAAGCTTTTATTTACCCGTAAATGAAGAAATAAAAAGGTCAAATCAATGGTTGTCATCCAGTAAGAGTATAAAGCTTTCAAATGAATGTGGAAAGAGCTCAGATCATTTGTTTTTGCTTTGTTGTGACTTTGGTCTATTAGCAAACTGACATATTGTAAAGATCTCTTCTTTTTATCAGGAAAAAGTCTTCAGCAAATCTGCTCTACATTCAACTGTACTATTATGGTACCAAAATGTGTGAATAAACCATGATGTTACCTTTTTTTCCACACACTCTCAAACACACTTAGATTATCTCTTGATGATGCATTTCATTGTTGTTTTCACTTGTGTTATAATGTTATGTGTTGAATTTTGTATAATGGGTATTAATGTCCATGCATGCTTATGGCTAAAAAAAAGTGTGAGCAAAAATGTTCATTTATAACACTTGGGTGGAAGAGAGATTTACAAAGGCGAACATTTAAAGCCAATGGAACACTGATCATCATAATGATGACTAGAGGCGAACTATTACAATCATTAAAACAACATCATTAAATAGAGACAAACCCAGCAATAAGATTTAGTCACTGTTAGATTTAGTCCAAGAGCGTGTGATAAATCCTGCAGCTACCAGAATTTATAGAAAAACACAACTACGTGTTACAATTTTGAGATTTTTTTTTTGCAGATTTCCTGTAGGTTTCCCATGCCTATCACAGACGCAGACAGAAGTTGCAGTGATTGACAGCTGTAATCTAGTCTTGATGTGACAGTGAGCAGAAGTATAGCTCCCCAAGCTTGACTCGATCAAGTCTTGAATTATAGAGCGGGCCGGTGTTTCTTCAGTCGGCCAGAATGAGCCGAGACCCATGTGTGTGTGTGTGACAAGCGCTTCATGATCGGTACAATCTGTTTCTCCTAGCAGTTCTCATATTATTGTTCTGGATAGTCAGATGGTTACAGAAGCGCATTAATATATGATCCGGATGCCCACTATCTCTCTGTGCGCTGTTATTTTTTCCTTCTCGTAATTGGCTCCTGTCAAAGTGTCAGACCAAGCTCATTGTAGACTGCAGGACAGAACAAGCCTGGCCCTTATTAAGCGAGTCCTGCCGAGAGATTAGTCAACAGGAGTCGTTGTCTGTTCTCTGAGTGTTATTTCTCAATGAGCAAGACAGAAATATACGACTAATGAGCTGAATATGAGCACTCATAACAAACTGATGCGATGAGAAGTGAAGATGCAGTGGGACAGAGAATGGGAACACTTTATTTGACAGTGTATTGCATGCATTTGCTATACAAATGACAATAAATGATGCATTATTACATGCAACACATGCTAAAAAAGTCGGAAAGTGATTAACTACTATACATGAGTTTTTTTTAACTTAATAGAAGTTGCAGAAGAGTTGCAACAGATTTCTAGTTCCAATGCTTTACGACTGTATTAGAGAATAATTGTTGAAATGAAGTGTTATTTGGCATGTTTTCACCCAAGATTGCATGTGTGCAATTGCTACCCGTTCAAGTTGTTGAAGTCAATATGTTTGAGTAATCGAAATTGCATCAGTTAGTCAACATTTCATTCAGATTGCAATGATCTAATATTGTGCAGCAGTTGTAAATTAAACAAACAAGACAATGCAAAAGGCACCGGCAAACACAAATGCAACAAATACACACTAATAACTGGGGAGTATAAATATGCAGGGATAATGAAGAGCCACACTAGACACAAATAAACTAATCAGTAACTATAGAGCATGCTTAGAAATCCATGCAAACAGGAAATAAAATCAGGAAACTGGCACTCAGCTATAAAGGGAACAGAAAAGTCAACAAATCACCAAAACTAGCTGTGAAATTAGCATGTTTCAGTAGTACAAACTCACAAGTTTAACGTTTTACTAACTTAATCTGAGTCTGTTAACTCCAACATTTGATGTAACGGATTATCTCATTATTAAGAGTTAAGTTTACAGTACATATTACATACATATGTTTGCATTGGTCAATATTTCAATTCAATCGCAAATAACATGTTTAAAAATGTAAAAGTTATACTAACTTAATATTTGAGTTTTATAACCTCAGTTTTTGAGTTATGCCAACTACTGAGGGTTTAAAGTGTAACCATGTTCTTAAATAATATTTTTCGCAGTAGTTAAGTGTGCAGTTATCCTGTAACAAAGACGCTTTAACAGTAAAGTGTGACCAATACATTTTTTGTGGAATGCTTTGTTTACCTCTTAATAGGATATATTCACAAATCACTTTCAATATAGAGTCATATGCACCACTTTTACTGTATTTCTAGTGTTGTTAGGTTTTTTTGGACCTTGACAAGCTTAGCCTCGTGAAACTTTTGTTGGTTGTACAAGATGTTTCATTTCTGAGTCAACTATACTTTTAATAAAATTAAAAGAGCAATGCAAATTGGAGAGTGTCCAGGACGGGCAGGTGGGCTGTTGTGCTCGATAGGATATTATTGGCTCAAGCTGTTATGCATTAGGTGACAAACATGTAGATTTCTGTCCAACAACATTATAGCCTTAAAACAAAATGAATGAGATCCTTGTAGTTAATGTGTGATTCATGTTTTCCAGCACTGTATCTGCTATTCCGTTCTCCTGTAGGCTCTCCTGGACAGATGGCTTGTAAAGAAAACAGCAAGCCACCCCGGTAATCATATGTGCAATAAATGCTGCTGGTTAAGACCCCATGGATCGACTACAGATGGCACTTCAGATTCAACACCTCCACTCTAATGAATGAGTGCACAACTATCAATAATTTTAGCTTTCAGAATAATAGCAGTGCAAAGCCTCTATGTGTGATGGCGTCAGTGCAAACTGTGCATATTGTGAGAATAAGTCTCCATAAGTGATGGTCAATGGCACATTTGCCCTTTGTGTCCAGTCCTGGGCATTTAAAGCAGGCATCTGTTCTTTTGGGCCGGATCACAATTTGGATACCAGGTCTGATATTAACAGCATGCGACCTTGGTAAAGGAGAGACTCTAAAAGTGTCTAATTAAAATTATGCAGCTCTTTATTTACTTTAGACATACTAACTATGAGTAACGGTGCGTCTACATGTCAACTAGCAGTCGTTGGAGTATTAGTAGATTGTCTGCTTAATATCTGCTAACACTTTATTCTGGTTCTTCATAAGTAACTGCAACCACATGTCAGCTTATTTTAACCCCAACCTCAACCTAACGGTCCACTAATAATCTAATGAGAGTAAGTGAATGATGATGTTGCACAAACAAAATAGACTCCAGCTTTGATATCTGACCACTTTTTATGATAAAACTAGGTTGCAGTGACATTAATTTATTAGCTTCTGTCAGGAAAGCAAAACAATCAATCTGTATTTTTTTTATATTTTAAATAGAACAATAACACATTCATATTCTGTCACATCTGCTCTGATTTCTGTGTGTTTACGACTCTAGACAGCATCTGGTCTAAGTTCTAGAGTGTGGATATCTGAAGAATTATTGATTTATTCTCTCGTTTGCAGAATATTTCGTCATACAGAATATTATTTCTATTAATATCCCACTGAATTATGCGATCTAAAGAGCTGAAATAGAGCTTTTAGACCGAGCTCTGTCTCTCCTGTTCTGTTTTTTACATGAGTTATGACTCATCGAGCGCTCATTTGGTCTATCTTTCTGGATGATGCTGTCCTTTACACTCCCTCATTTGCAGCTGCTTAAAAAACAAACCTCAAAAGAACATTTCTACACATGAAACAAGAAGTTAATAAGCACACAATCATGTTTACATTATAAAAGCTAAGCAGGTGTAGCAAATTGCTGTGCATAAAAGGCTATTATATATTTAATCTAAAACAAACACTGATCATAATAATGGTGACTGTTTCCTTCAGAGATTCTGTTTGTCAACATCACTAATGCTCAATTATTGTTCAGTTTATCACTTAATTTTACACTGCTTCAGGGTTGATTTTAACTCTCTTGATTGTGAAGTAGAATAAACTCTAGAATTATAAACTCTGGAATTATAACTCTGTTATATGCATTTGAGCATGCTTGGAAATAGACATACCAGCTGTTTAAGTTAAACATAAGTTTGTCTAAATTAACACAAAACAATGTTCTCAAAACAGGGTTCTGTGAACTTGAAAGAAAAGGAAAGTGCTAAATACTCATAAAAGTTAATGTCACTGAACTAATTAAATGTAAGTTTATCCTACTCAAACCAATTAATTATTCTGAGAGTTAGGGTTTTCTGTCTTCTCGTCTAAAGGCCTCGTTTTCCACAAGTGTTGCTCTATTTATCCAACACAACTCTTTTAGCTGTTCGTGTTGTTGTAAATAATTGACTAATATATATTTATTTTATTTCAAAGTTTTTGTTACTGATCACATAAAGCTCAGGAAGTTTGTTTGGCTCTGTCTTTCAGTGTATTTTCCAAACAGACAAACATGAATTTGGCAGAGCTGGAAGACACATTAATAATTAATAAAGGGGTTTTGGGGCATCACATTATTCTACAGATGTGCTGTGCTCATTTGGCCCGTGTAGCTCCTCCTTCTGATCTGTTTACAGATGATGTTTTATGTGGTCAACTGGAAGGCAGAACGCTTTGAGACTAGTTTCAGCCTCTTTTCTTCACTGGACTTGAAGTCATTGCCGTGAGAGTTAGTGTGGAGCTGCTTTCTACAAGTTCGACCGCCCAGTGTCCCATTTCTCAAAGAGATTTAATTGGCCTGAAGCTAATTATAGCACATTTGACATGGAGACTGCTATTGGCACTATAACATTTTCAGTTGCTTTGCCAATGGTGTTTTTTTTTCTCTTGCTCCTCCCTGACTTTGCTTTACTTCTGATGATGACTGGTCAGCTTATGAAAACGAGAAGGTTGTTCCAGGTTTGACTACTTATGCTGTGTTGGATTTGCAAAGTGTACAACTAATGATGTAGGCTAACACTTTTAACACAGTCTCATCCCAATTCGTCATATAACTGACGTTTGGGACGTCTTTTGACCATTCGTCAATATACGACTTTTCAGGGCCCCTTAAACGTCGGTAGATGATGATCCCGAGGTCGTCATACAACTGACGCTTTACCTTTAACGTCAGTTAAGTGGCGAGTTGGGTTTTAGGATTAGGTCTGGGGTAGAGTTGGGATCCCATAGCGTCATCTACCGACGTTTGAGGGCCCCTGAAAAGTCGTACTGTGACAATGGTCAAAGGCGTCATCAAAGCGTCAGTCATATGATGAATTGGGATGAGACTGCGCTTGACACTTTATATGTACTGGATATATGTTGTACATAAAAATATCATAATGCATCTTTTTTTTCACAAATGGTGGAATAAATGATTCTCCAATGCATTGCAATGCTTTCTTCAATGATTTTATATACATTTTGAAGAATTTCAGAATTTGGTAACTCTTTATTTCGATAGTCCACTTTAGACATTCTACTAACTATAAGTAACTGTGCAACGAAATGTCAACTAACTGTCATTAAAGTATTAGTAGACTGTCTGCTCAATTTTAGACCATTTTCATCCCAAGGTGTCAAGGTGTAAGCAAGCATTTTGGCCAGTGCTTCAATATCTGACGCTTTACCATCTAACACTTTATTTTGATGCTCCTCAACAGACATTTCTGACTCAACCGACTATAAGTAACTTGCCAACTACTAGTCAATTTATTCTACTAACCCGAACCCTAACACCTAACCATAACCTAACAGTCTACTGACAGTTTACTTAGAGTTAGTTGGCATAATTGTTGCAAAGTTACTTATAGTTAGTAGAATGTTTAAAGTGGACTATCGAAATAAAGTGAACCATAACCTAACAGTCTACTAATATTTTAATGAGAGTTAGTTTACATAAAGGTTGCAAAGTTACTTATAGTTAGCCAACCCCGATCTCAAGAGAATTCGTACAGAATTTTAGAGATGGCTAATTCGTAACAATTCGTACGACCTCACTTGTACAGAATTAGTACGCTTTTGCTAAATCGTACATATTTTACAAATTGGCCAATTCGTACGAATGACCTACCCTTGACCCCGCCCTAAACCTTCCCATCACGTGGGATTGGACAATGAGTGAGGTCGTATGAATTAATACGACTTAGCCCTTTTTTTAATCACTTGTACAAATTCGTACAGAATTGGTCGTGAGATAGCGTAGAGTTAGCAGAATGTTTAAAGTAAATGTTTCTTCAGAATTCTTTCTGAATTTACATTAAATCGCTGGCACCAACTGTCCAAGTATTACAACACAATCTGCAACAATCCGCTTCGAACAGCCTGCGACACAGAATTACTCCAGTTGTGTTTTGTAAATGAAAGAGTGGATTTGGAAGGTGATACAAGAGATAGTGACAGTGTTTTTTACCAGGATGAGTGCTCAGATATATCGACATTGCAGTGGACGACAGTTTAGATTAGGAAATATCTGACCACTAATTGCCAATCGATTTGAGTCATACATGTATTCCTGAACATTGAATGATTTTGCTAAACATTTTCCATTCATGTATTTAGCAGATACTTTCAGCATCAGTATAGAAGATTCCCACTGTTTAAATTTAGGTTTATTTTATTATTATTCTACTCTTTTGTTTCCAAACTGTGCATCATTGCTAGTTCTTGATATAGATGAGTAAGATCCGCGCAATACGAGAATGCCCACAAGATTATATAGAAAAACAAAACAACAACTTTAAAAACAACCATGGAGGGTCACAGGAAAACAGGAGATGTATTACAAGACAACGATGCAGACACAGACTGTGAACACCAAGGAACTCATAAAAGCTACAAATCAGACAGGTAATTAGGGATCAACAGGTGAGGCACACAAAAACAATAATGAAATAACAAGGAAGGTGGAATGAGACAGAAACAGGAACATAAAACACCACATGTGCTGCACGAGGCATGTGACAATCTGACTTGGATCAAATGCTCACCTAATAAATTAATTAATGGATTTGATTCAAGCCACACATAAACATCACTAAATCGGCCTACACATATGTGATAGTGATGGAATTAAAATGAAGAATTTGATAACATATACTCCCTAAGATAACAAGTGCACAGCCACACAATTCCCATTTACATGAATAAGAATGGCTGGAAGATTGTATTTTGAAACATACATAAATTCTTTAATGCTATCAACCAGTCAGTATTGCAATGACGTATTTTCCTGTAGCTCCAGATTGACTTTGCATGCCAGTTAAGCATCGGGTGATTGACAGATAATATAGGCCTCCGGCTGCCTGTTCTTCTTTATCCTACGTTCAATTTTCTCCTTTGTCACTGTCTAGCTTTCAATGTATAATATTTGAAATTCTGAGGCATGTTTGCTGGTTTGTCCAGATGAAACTGGATGTCCAGAATAAGAATAGCAGAAATTAATAAAACATGTAGCTTCTATAAAATATTGAACTTTTTTCTGGTATACAGTATCTGAGTGGCCAAGTTTGTCTGATTTGTTGAATGCAAGAGAAAAACAATCAATCAGACCAGAGCCAATCTAAGTTCAGAATCAACTTTGTCTGAAAACAGATTTCATGCAAAAATGACACCCTTTGCCTTTAAAGTATTCTAGACCAATGCATTACGCTACAAATCCATGCATCAAATAATAGCACACACACTGGAGTGTTTGCAGCAATTTCTTTCATGCAATTAAGTTAACGAATGGAAGTTAATTGACCATCTGTTTGTTGTTTGACTAATCATCATGGGTTGTCCATTCCCAGCTCAGATTCAAGAGAAATATTACCAGCATCCCATCAAATGTGCAGCACGTTTGATTAGATCTCTAAAGCCAGATGTGAAAAACACAAAGCCATAACTGTAGGCGACAATTTTTCTGGGGGATAATTATTTTCATTTTTCATCCTACTTTTTATTGTTTTTGTTTTCCCTTCACATTACCTTGAACAGGCGGAAGGTCATTAAACAAATTCCTCAGCCTGGCAACGGCAGCCCTCATTTCCTCAGATGAGAATTTGTCATTGGCCTCTGGCCCGTGTTGTTTTCTCTCTTTCTCTAATAATTTATGCATGCAACTCAATTTAATCAAGATCATATTTCATACTTCGGCCATCTCTGGGAGCGCAGCGCTGCCGGTGCACTTTAGAAACTCGCAGCTTCACACAAAAGCACTTTTTGAAATCCGCCACACCAACCATGTCATATTATTTTCTTCTGTGGTATTTCCTTTCGGGTTTAGTGTAATTGCCGGTTGTTCTCAGTTGGGCGCTGTAATCTCTCCGAGGAGAACCTGCTCGCAGCACTGATCTCCCCATTACTCTTCATTAACAAGCTGCTCTCTCCACTGTCTCAAGCGCTGATTCAATTAAATGTGTATTCTGGGATTGGGGATTTGTGCACCCCTCTGCAGAAGGATTAGATCATAATCGTTCTTCCTCTTTTCCTTTAAACCCCAGACTCAAGCTGTCTGTCGCAAGACGTGCTCCATTTTGTCATTTGCTGCCGTGTGTGATCAATCCGAGAGCGGGCGAGGAACAAACATTAAAACCTAATATTGCAAGCAGCCTTTAAAGATCTAACTATCTATCTATGTATCTATCTATGTATCTATGTATCTATCTATGTATCTATCTATGTATCTATCTATGTATCTATGTATCTATCTATGTATCTATCTATGTATCTATGTATCTATCTATGTATCTATCTATGTATCTATCTATCTATCTATCCATCCATCCATCCATCCATCCATCCATCCATCTATCTATCTATCTATCTATATCCATCACTCTAACATTCTGTCATTGTATATTGTTCCCCATCCATCGTTGTACATCATCCATCCATCCATCCATCCATCCATCCATCCACCATTTTATATCATTTTATCCATCCATTGCTGTTAATCGTTTTATCCATCCATCAATCCATCCTTCCTTGTACATCCATCCATCCATCCATCCATACCATCCATCCATCCATCCACCATTTTATATCAATATATCCTTCTATTGTTCTCTATCATAATTTTTTTGTAAGTTTAATGTTTTTTATATGGATTAAGTGTATGTCAAAGTTTAGATGTTGATTGTTGTAAACAAATATACTGTCTTGCAAGAAAAATTCCTGATTCGTCTAAAAATAGTCATATCATATCCTATCTTGGTAAAGCCTGGTTCACACGGGACAATTTTAAAATTGTCGGCCGATTTTGCCAAACCTGAGAGACCCCACACACGGCGATAAAAAATCACGGGTCTAACAGTTTTGGTCGTTCAGTGTGTGGTGCGCAGCCACAAGGCAAAATCAACACATCACACACGAACCGATTCTGACTCCCGAGCATTTCCCCGGTCAGACGGAAAATCTCACAAAATCCCTCGAGATAAAACGTCGACTTCAGAATAAACAATCATGGCGGACGAAGAGGATGCAGTGGCGATAGTGTTTAGTTTGTTTTTAACGGAAAATAAACATCCACCGGACATTCTGGTGAGCCATACCGCCGGGCGCCGGCTGTTTGATTTGTTTACCGCCAGTGCTTCCTCTACGCCTCGTCACCTCGCTTTCTGATTGGCTACACGCCACAGTTCACAGGCTGGATGCTCGATTCGTTCCCGGGGACACCACACACGAGGAAATCGGGCCAAAACAATCCAACATGTTGGATATCCCCGATTGAGATCGGAGCGGTCCCAGCATCCTTCCGAGCAGACGAGAGCAGTCTTAACACACCACACACGGCAGGAATATCTGATCAGATTATTTTACGAATAATCGAAGCATCCTTAAGTACTTGGGAGGGATGAATCGGGGCTAAAATCGGGCTAATAATCCTGCCGTGTGAACCAGCCTTAACACTTTACAATGAATTCCATTAGTTAACATTAGTTAATGCATTAGTTAACATGAACTAACCATGTACAACACCTCTGTTCAGCATTAGTTAATATCTGTTAACGTTAACTCGCACATGTACTAATGCATCAATTCACATTAACAGCACGGTTAGTTAAGATTAGTTAATGCATTAGTTAACATGAACTAACATGAACAATGCAGTTCACACACACAAAGTATGAACATTTCGGTAAATAAGGTACCATTAGTTAACATTAGTTAATGCATTAGTTAACATGTACAAACCAAGAACGACAACTCTGTTCAGCATTAGTTAATATTTGTTAAAGGGTTAGTTCACCCAAAAATGAAAATTAAGTCATTAATTACTCACCCCCATGCTGTACCAACCCTGTTAGACCTTTGTTCATCTTTAGAACACAAATAAATGATATTTTTGATTAAATCTGAGAGCTGGATCACTCCTCCATAGACTGCCTAAGGGACTGGCTCTTGACGGACCATAAAGTCATTAAAGAAAATGTTTAAATATTCCGAGCCCGTTCTCATCCTTTCAGCGTCACATAAAGCGCTTTATGACAAAACGCTGTACTGCGCACATGGTACCCTTTATCGTTTATATAACACGCGGACTCAAGGCGTCATAAAATCCTTTAGCGTAATATGAAACTACCCTACCCTACCCACACCTAAACCTGAACCATCACAGCGCGCGTGTTATATAAACGATAAAGGGTACCATGCGCGTCAGTATAACGCCGTTTTGTCATATGACGTTCTATATGACGCTAAAGGATGACAAACGCGTTGATATTCCATGTGCCTACAGCGGCTCAATTATAAGTTTATACAAGCGACGAGACTCTTTTGTGCAAAAAAAAAACCCATAAATAACGACTTTATTGGACTATTCCATTACTTCCTTATGGGCGCATGCGCGAGAACTGAGATGACGACGTTCTTCTTCGACTACTTCTTGTTACCGGCTGCTCACCGTATAAGATGATGATCGCGCTCCAGCTATATCAGCACATCATCTTATACGGTAGGGGGCAGTAATATGAGAAAGCGATCAAATAATGTTTGATCTTTTACAATCGCCTGATCTGTCAACCTCTTACAGTAAGTCTATCAGTTATTTGAGTTCTGCACTGGAGTTTATTATGTAACTAGTATTTTGTATGCAATTATGTTTTCTATCATACCAGTAGCAGTGGATATTTACATTGATGACTTAAATGAGACCCTCCCATTTAAACCGAGGGTTCAAATCAGTGGGCTAAAGTCATAGAAGATAAAGGTCATTTATTTGTAAATTATGAGAATTTTTATGTAAATATCTTTGTAACATTATGATTGCGCCTCTGAAAAACATGCCAGTTCTTGACCCTTTAAAAATGTCTTGTTTACAAACTGGCTGTGAGAGAGCAAACACTGGTCATACTGGTAAATATTAACTTTGTGTAATGGAATCTCCAACCTTTTATTGTACCCCATTCAAAATGTATGATGCTATGAAAAGAATAGACCATCACCCTTTAACAGATTTTCATTTAATTTCCTCACCATGCAAAACACATGGTTCCCGTCATGTTACGCTTTACATTCCGGATTTTTCCTCATACCAGAGAAAAATATATTGTTTATTCAGAATTTATGAATACGTGGAAAAGGAATTTGAAAACAAGTATAACTATTTCAAGTTACATTTTGAGCTGTTTCTGTTCCTTCACCAGCAGAATACCAGTCAATGTTTTTTTTTTTTTTTTTTTTTTTATGCCATTGATATACTATTACACTTTTATATTACACTAATACACCTCTATATATATGCTGTTATATATAGGATTATTTATTTCTCCTCGAGCACTGGCCATCTTCAGTAAAGCATGGCAGAGTAGACTGTATGTGTCTGAGATTACTGACTGCATGGGCCGCTTGGTGTTTCCAGTCCTTTCCTCTTTTCCTGAGTCCTGTTATCAGAGCTTTGGGAGTCTCTTGGCATTGCTGCTGATGCACAAACCGACAGCTCTGCACAGAGATCCTCTTCAGTGCCGCTGCTCGCTTTATCACAGGCCGTATTGGCTGCTGCTCGTGTTTGGATGATCATGCTTTGATAGGACAGAGAAGCTCAACACCGGAGCAGCCTGCTGGAAAGGACACAGTCCTCTGCTACCCAACTCCCAGAAGGCTTTGAGAGGAAAACTGTGTCATACGTCAACTCAGAATGCTTTTTTATTGCTAGTTCAATAGTAATGCATTGAACAGACATGCATACAATCCTCTCTGATGACTTTCTGGAGGCACTGCCAATAGCGATATCCAAACTCTAAACCTTTTTTCTAAATCTTTTTGAGCCTGATTTATTTTTTCAATGCAACGGATGAACTCCTGCAGAAAACTATTTTTCTGTAACATCACGTGCAGCAGAAAGGACCAATTGAATGGTCTCTCCGTGCTAGTTGATGAAACGAGCAGATGGATATGCCACTGTAAGGCAGCTTTGATTTTCTGATAAGACTGAACAGATTTATTTGTTTACAGAATTTTCACCCAGCAATAAATTAATAAACTACTAATCTAAAGAGCTGATTCCCTTCTCAAAATCATCATGCAAGAATTAAAATAATTCATTCATTTGTTTATTCATTTACTAGTTATCCCTAAGCTTTCATTTGTTTAGGGATTTCTAGTATATTCTCCCTTGCCCCCGCCAAATACAAATACATAAACAATAACATTTAAGTCACATTTACAATAAAGGTTAAAGTGATTTTACTATTATATAAGAGGGCTGTGGACCTAAATAAAGCTATCATGTCTTACAGCACATATTATCATGGATTGCCGAGAATTGAACCTTTAACCTGGTGTTGTTTGCACCATGCTCTACTGTTTGAGCAGCGCAATGCACTTGTCCTGCAGGTCAAAAAACTGATTTAAACTGAATATTTACAAACGGTGCATAGTATATGTGCTATATGGAATAGTTTGCTGGTTCAGATACCGCTTAAGCTGCAGGGAACACTATGTTGCCTTGAGCACACCTCCAGGCATTATGTTATATGTTGTGGTGTTCCCCAAGGCTCAATGTTGGGTCCTCTACTATTTGACCTATACATGCTTCCTTCATCTTTGTAGTACAATATGTCACCAATGTGCAACTATCTTTCACTTGCACCAGATGCTCACAATTAAATTCCAACCATACCGGACTACATAGAGAACAAGTTGTGGATGTCCCAAAACTTTCTACAGCCAAACAATTATAATACAGAGTTACTAGTACATTTGGTTACTAGAGTCTTTCATTGATTTATTTGATAGTTTTATTTTGTTATTATCTTATTTTTATTATGTGTGCATGTTTTGTTCCACATAATTTTCAGTTTTAAAAGTGCTATATGACTAAAACTTTACTTTCTTACTACTTAACACATGCAAATATGTCACGTGATATCAATAAACACAAACTGACGCATAACACCATGACCCGATGGTTCACTCAATTAAACTGGTCAAGACTTCACTTAATACCAATATAAACCTTAAATTGGTCCTTTTTAAACATAAAAATCTGCAGATATTCTACAATGCAATTTTACAGAAAGCAAATTATAGAACAGAGTCTATTACCAAAAAAAAAAGTTTTTTTTAGGAGGAGGAGAGAATGAAGATTACAAAGAATAAAGAAAAGAAAAAAAATATTTTGACAATGGAACCAAAAAGAAGATGTTAACACTGGTCTTTTTCTTAAAAGTACTAGGAAAATGCAGTAATTGGTTGTCAGGGTTGAAGCTCCAGAAAAGACAAACTGCAGAAGATGATAATAGAATAACACCTTAAAGCTGCAGTCCGTAGCTATTTTTGTGTAAAAACAAATAAATAAAATAATATCCAAAATACATTTTGAGAAAAATAAATAACCAGTCAGTGTTCAAAACTCTCTGCTTGCCGTAGCTTGATTCAAAACTGTAAGCTTATAATAATAATGTTTTTAACTCGCGGAGATTCAAGCATGTCTTTGTGTCATTATGTCACATCTGTACACACACATCTGCACACACACATTCAATTCAATTTAAAATTATTTGTATAGCGCTTTTCACAAAACATATTGTTTCAAACCAGCTTTACAGAAAGTGCATTTCAGAAATGTACATAGAAAAAAGTCATCTTTAGTCATCTCATCGCAAGTGTTGGTTCATCTGACGTCTCAATGAGAGGCTGGATACAAACTGGAGCTAATGAACGCTATTTACCACAGGACTAGCGAGGTAAGGATAATATCGAAAGGACATTATAGTCATGCAATGCTGACGTTGTTAACATTAACAATTTGAGAACAAAGTATAATTTGCACGGTTTTGCATATTTTTAGATTTAATCAGCACGATTTACTGCAATGTCAGAACCAGAACAAAAGTGGATGTTACTTCAGATGACATTTTCCAGTGAAAATTATTATGTTTATACTTCCAAAAAGTATAATTTGTGATTGTGAACGCCAGTATCCACACTGGCGCGACTGACACACACACACTCTAAACATCGTGTTCATCCACGCTGTGCCACGCTGAGGCACAACTCACGTAAAGCTGATAATTCCGGAATGACTGCAATTGCACATTTCAAACAGAGATGGCGACAAAGAGGAGAAACTGCAGCTTTAAATAGACCTTTAGATATGTTCACACAAAGCAATGGCAAGGTTTCGTGAGGCTGGGAGCACAGCCGTGTGAGCAACAACAAAGACTTTTGTTTGTTTTCAATTTTTGAAACTATTCTGAAATTCATGAGGGTTTAAAATGACATGAGGAAGAGTAAGAAACTGGGAAGATGCTCACAACGGCTTTGGTCTCCTCACGGTGTCATTTGTTTAAATGAAAAACAAGGTTGTTGAAAATCTTGCTCTGTAGTTTGATGTGGACGCTGAGGTGGATTTTTTCCAGAGAGGATGATCACCGATTGAGCTGTAATGAAAGACGTCAATGAAATTAGTCCATGTGGCTCTGAAAGTTCTTGTAAGTGATGGTTTGTGTATCGTTTCAGCGCATGTGGGAGGAGTTATGTGTAATTAATTGCTAAACGGAGGCGTGTGTTTAATCTGTATTGATTTCCCCCGTGCTGGGTTTTGTGTTATTTCTTTTGAAGGGATCAGAGAAGTGCAGGATCAATTAAGATGTGCACTTTGAAGTGAAAACATTGTCTAAAGTTACTTCCTTCTGAGAGTTCAATACTGTGAATTGAGAAATGAGCTGAAGGTTTAATTTATTTTTGACTATTTTTGACTCTAATACACTATACTCAGCAACACTTTTCAAAACACATTTTTCAACATTTTAAGATGTGGATTTTTTTTTTTTTTTTTTAAGAAGTAACACTTCCTTTTACAGTACAGTTACCATGCAAATACTATGTACTTATTTTAGTAACTACAATTACTGGGTAATAACTAGTACTAACCCTGAACCTACCCTAAACCTAACCCTGTTCCATGTACTTACCTTATATTAGCCAGTACTTTCTAGGTAAGTACACTGTAAGTGCACTGTAAGTACTGTACTGTAAAGGAAGCATTACCAAAATATTTAATATTTTCAATGTTGAAAACAGTTCAGTTCAGGTATTTTTGTAAAACCACAATGTACGACCATTCCAAACTTTGGGGTAACTAAAAATAAATTTAGAAATAGTTTTTAAAGAAATTGTTACTTTTAAAGAAATTGTTACTTTTCAGAAAGGACACATTAAATTGATCAATGTGACAATACAGATGAAAATCTGAAAATTAGAAAATCGTGCAAAATTCCATTTATTTCAGTAGAACAACTTAAAATGTGAAACTAATATATAGACTCATTACATGCAAAGTGAGATATTTCAAGCCTTTATGATTTTGGCTTACAGATTATGAAAAAAGGCTTGAAATATCTTACTTTGTATGTAATGAGTCTTTATAATATATTAGTTTCACCTTTTAAGTTGAAGTACTGAAAATAAATTAACTGTTGCATGACATTCTAATAGTTTCATATGTATACAATATTTCTATTTCAAATAAATGTGGTTATTTTTTAACTTTCTTCAAATTCTTTGAAAATTGATCAAAGAATCCTGACAACTACAATGTATCACAGTTTGAAGCAGCACTGAAGCAAACTGCTTTCAATTACAATTCATTTGTAATAATATTTCACAGTTGTTACTTTATATTTAATCAAGCTATAGCAGCCTTGGTGAGCAGAACAGACTTATTTCAAAAACATTAACCATGCGCATCAGAAAGAGAAGTTTGTAATGCCAAAAGACGAATGGCATCTTTGAAAAGACGAGATATCCAGCACAGGTTCCAGTTTACGCTGCACGCACCCTTCTGGCTTTAACAAAACACATCAGCTTGTTCTGAATCCATGTAGTTTCATTCTGAAAAGTTGGTGTTTTGGAGATGCAAGCGTTTCTCCCGGCGGTGATTATACAGAGAGCTCACAGTGGCCTTGTACAGCACAGATCCCGTCTCATCTTCACACAACGTGCCCGGGCGACGACAATGGCAAGAACCACAAAATGCAGAGACATCAGAATGCGCCGGTGCCGTTTCGTTCCCCTTGTTTGTGCTCGAGATTGTTTGGAGAGCTGTCTGAGGAATTCAGCAATTTATTTCACAGCTCACCCCCGAACGACCACATGCACACTGTGCAAGTAATCAGTTGCCATGGAGACGGTGTATGACAGCACACGGTCCGCCGAGAATGACAATTGGCTGGCATCTCGCAATCTGTTTGTGCAATGCAAGATATGGCATAATAGTGTGGACATGTACTTTAACCCTACAATCCACATCCAAACCCTCACACTGAGTGAACCAAGCCATTGTGAGAGTGCATAGGGAATCCTGATTATAAATGATTCATTTATCACCTCTGAAATCAATAAGCCAGATCTTTCTGCCTACCATTGCAATTTTCCAGTCTAGGCTTATTTTCTCATATTTTCCAATTCATGCACAATAGCACTTTTACTATAGTGCATGATTTGAAAAAACTAACATATTGAGAGGTTTGCATAACATAGCCAGCACTATATGTTTGGCTTTTCAGAGATGTATAAAGTACTAGAAACCCGGACTTGAGTAAAAGTACAAGTGCTCTATCAAAAAAGTGACTTGAGTAGAAGTGCTCTTTAGGCACCATACTTAAGTAGAAGTACTAAAGTATTCAACATTTTTTGTACTTGGTTATTTTAAAATTCACTACTTAAGTACTAAAAGTAAAAGTACAAGTATTGTGTCATGTAATTATTAAAGAAAGCAGTCAAAAGTTTGAACTAGCAATCAAATAAGGCGCTTTCGCGGGATACAAATTTGCTTTGGCGGCATCCAACAAAATGTCATTGCAGGACAACCCTTGAATTAGTTGTCAATGTGTGTCAATCAATACCATTACCCTATAAAACTGGTGTGTGATTTAGGCAGCATGAAAGCCAACATGCAACAAATGTTTCTTTAAATGCAAATGAGCTTTCCAGAAGAGGGCGGAGCCTATACAGCTCGTGCCTCAGATACTCTGCAAAAAACTAAAACATTTGTCTGGTTTTGATTATCATCTCTATCGCGGTCCGGCTCACATTGCACTTCTTCATCACCATGAAAGTGTATTCTCTGCATGCGTTTTAAAGCCATATCAATCTAAACTACTGAGCACACACACACGAATCACACACACAGAAAGAGCGTCACGTGAGTATAAACTGTGTCTCTCTTTCACTCGTATTAGTACTATAAACAGTGCACAGCTCACTAAAGGGCGGAGTCTATCAGCAGTCATGGGCGGGGCCTGATAATTTGGTCTCTGCCCCACACACATCACTTCCTGAAAGCTAAAATATGCTTGTTCTGAGTCAATGCTTGTGGACGTCTTTTGACCATTCGTCAATATACGACTTTTAGGGCCCCTTAAACGTCGGTAGATGATGATCCCGGGTTCGTCATACAACTGACGCTGTACCTTTAACGTCAGTCAGGTGACGAAGTTGGGATTTAGGGTTAGGTTTAGGTCTGGGGTAGAGTTAGGATCCCATAACGTCATCTACCGATGTTTAAGGGGCCCTAAAAAGTCGTATATTGACGAATGGTGCAAAGACGTCCAAAACGTCAGTTATATGACAAATTGGGATGAGACTGTGTTAAAGAAGAGGAGTGGGTGGATTTTTATCATTATGGGGTGGTTGTCTATACAAACTACCGACACACATTTAAGTTCAAACACCATGTAAAAGTGAAATTTGCATAATAGGTACACCTTAAACGCCACTTACTGGACCTTTCACTTTGAAAATGTTGCAAAACATGCAAGAAGCAAAAGCCCCCCCCTCCAATCAATCAGACCTGGGATGAAATTTCCATAAAGTTTATTACAATTCCTCTCTATGTTGAATATAGACCATCTTTGTCGGCAAAGCAGAAAGGTAAATCAGAGACTGTTGTAGAGGAATTTGAATTTATAGTAGGTCCCTGTCAAAGGTAAACCTTGCGTATGTATTACTGTCTTCCAACCAGAATAATGATTTCTGCGGGATGAGCACACGACATTTCCCCAAGCAGCAACACTTAAAGAATCATGTACTGATGATATATAAGCTGTGATTATGTGAACGTCTAAGTACTGATGTTTGAAATTCACAGAAGTGACAAAAAGCAAATTGTGACTTCATTTTAAATCGCTTCAAGTTTTCAGAATGTTTTGGTGAGATTGTATTTATTTTGCTTTGTGACATTCTCTGTTCGCATGCAGAGATCGTCAATGATACTATTATTTTCTTGGGATGAAGGCAGATGAGTCTGATATGGAGTTTGTTTGTTCTCTATAACCTCCCAGTTGGCCTCATAATCTTAATTAAATCTCCTGCAGGCCCAACTGGCGTCAACCGCACATTTGAATCTTAATCAGACAGATTCAGATCCAGCGTGCTCGAAGGTGTCCTGCTCTGCGTGAACAGGACAGCCTTTATGCAACAGTTTCAACTCACGACTGGTGAACATTTCATTTTAAGTTTTTTTAGGGGGAAATAATCAACTTCTGTTTTGTTTGAAAGTGATGGGATCTGCCGAGGTGTTGATCCACCTAAATAAGTGATATTTAAAATGATCTTTGTTCAAGTGGGAAATGCTGCAAATCAAAAGAGACAACGGTGGAAATCTGGTAAGCAAAATATTTTCATGTATCAACATAAATTCATGCAACCACCTTTTACTGGTCTATTCCTGCTGTTGCCATCAGATATCCTGTACAGTTTACCACAATCTTGCTCAGACCAGTGGCTCTGGCTTTTTCTATAAATGTTTGTTACTGCCATGGAATTAAAATGGGGGAAAAAAAACAGTAATTGTGACTTTTTTTCTTAGAATTATGAGGAAAAATATATAAATGTGGTATAATCTTGCTAAATTGCAATTCATTTTTAATTTTCCCATTTTTTCCTAATTTATTTTATTCAATGGCAGTTTTTATCCTCACAAGTGACTTTTGTTTCTTGCAATTTAAAAATTATTTTGTTAGTTTGTTCCCTCATAATTGCATGAAATAAACATGCAATTTTGAGAAATAGCCTGAATTTTGAGATAAAACGTCTTACTTACTTTCAACAAGTTTGAGTTTTTACCCTCAGGATAGGATCCTTTATCCAAAAAACTTGACGGACAAGACTGAATTTTGAGATGCAGTTATTGTGACTAAAAAAGTAAGAATGTTTGTGACAAATTTTCATATCATATTTTTTTTTAATCAAAACTAAGCTTCCATGGTTATCAGTTGTGTTTAATTTAAGTTTCCCTTAAATAAATAAAAAACAGAATAGAGCAAAGAAAAGTGTCTGGAATGTGTTCATTTGGTCTCAAATAATTGTATGAAACATGTTTAGGTTTATTGAAAGGAATCACTTGCGCTTCAGCCTACCCAGTGCTCTCGGAACAGGACACAACAATCTGAGAACAAGGAACCCAGGTCTAACTGTGACCAAGGAGCAGGACCGGAGCACAGATTTTTTAAATAAATTTATTGATAAAAAAGTGATCAAATGTTTAGGTTTATATTGAAGTCTCTGACTGTTGATTGACAAACCAATCTGAGCTCAGTTTGAGAGTGTGTTGAGATCTCTTTCTGGAGACGTGTGAGATTAAGGTCTCGGGACAGAAACATTGTGCTTCAGATCTTCCCAAAGGTGTCAGTTCCTCTTAAACATGCTGTAACCTTCATGTGGTATTTTCTTCAGCGTGGTTCTGATTGTAAGGATGTCATTATGCGAGCGAGTTTGAGGCGTCCTCCTGTGCTGTCGTGATGTTGTGCTGAACACTGTCCATCTGTTCAACTCCAGTGCAGCGTCAGCAGAGCTCCTGAGAGAGATGCTCGAGGTCACACACACACACACTCACATGCACACACATTTTACATACTTTTTTTGATTCCACATTACAAGCCAATTTCATTTGGAATATTTTTTTCATCCATCCATCCACCCATTCCACCCACCCACCCATCCATCCATCCACCTATCCACCCATCCATTCATCCACCCATTGATCCATCCATCCACCATCCATCCATCCACCCATCTATTCATCCATCCATCCACCCACCCATCGGTTCATCCACCCATTGACCCATCCGTCCATCCATCCATCCATCCATCCATCCATCCACCCATCCACCCATCCACCCATTCCCCCATCCATCTATCCATCCACCCATCCATCCACCCATTCGGTTCATCCATCCATTGACCCATCCATCCATCTATCCGGCCTTCCACCCATCCGTCCAACTGTCCAACTGTCTGTATGTCTGCTCAGTCCGTGCGTCCATCTATCTATCTGTCTGAACTCTTCCTCACTCTCAGGATCTTCAGTAAGGAGATCTCAGTCCTGCAGTGCCAGTTTGAGTATGAAATGAATTCACTTTATAGACTTGCAAAAGCCTGAATATGTGGCAACAGCCCAATTACTTTCCCTACAGTATGAAGAAATAAATTCATTAAGTGCGGAATCAATCTCTCACTCCAATTAATCCCAAACCCTTCCTCCATGTTTAGTGAAGCTAATGATAGTGAATGCAAATCTAACATGTGAACTAAGAAACAACCCTCACAGAGTTACAAAAAATAATAATACCCAAGAGCAAATACAGCATCGAGTAGAATATTCCAGTATGCATCTATAAATGTTGAAAACTGCCGCTGACCTTGTAATTTTTGATTGACCACAACTTCTGTTTTTAATTCATTTCCTCAAGGTAACTGCAGAATTAATGTCTGCTTTTCCGAAGCAGGGACGAGTCTTTGAAATATGGTGAAAGTGTACTGACGTATACATAGCCTGAAGGCACGCTGAAATACACTGTACTATTCAAACTGTTAATTGCACATTTTGAGATTTAAAGTTCATTTAAATTGTTGTATTACATTTTAAATGTTATATTGAATAACACAACAGTTAACACTGATAACCAAACATGTGCTTTAGAATGTCAACACATCTAAATGAAGCACAAACATATCAATTAATCGTTAAAAAATATACTTTAAATGCTACTTTATAAAACTTAAAATTTTATATTGCTACAAAAAAGTCTATTTAAGTGTGTTAAGAAAAGTGAACTCTTTTAGGATTTCACATCTTGAGCCTTAAAATATTGATTGGTTTTTCTGGAGGTCTCTCGGTTCTTGGAAAACTATTGCAAACGATTGCAAGTGGCTATTTAATTAGACAGACCCCCTTATTTCATCAAAAGCCTTTAATCACTGAACCAGTATTTGATATCAGTTTTCTTTCCTCTGAGTTATTGTTAGGCCTATGTTGAAATATTAATATTTGTAACACAAAGATTGCAGGTTCTGATCTCAACCCCTAGACATTTCAACATTAATCCCTCGAGCATTTAACCCGGGTCTCTCTTTGTACTGCAGATTCATGTTCATTTGCAGGAGAACACGGACGAACACAAGCGTTCTGTTACAGAGGAGAAGCCCAAGGACAAATAATGCAATAACACAGTTAACCTGCTCCTCCTTCTGTGGAGAACCCCTCACATTAATGTTAAAGACACACACACTGCACTGGCAAACCTTAGAAAAGTATGTTTTAAACAAACTACACTTTTATATTATACAGATATTAATGATAAAAGGCATTTTAAGAGAGAGTACACTTTCATTATTGTTTCTTAAAGTGCACTTTTATGTCACATTAAAAGTTTTACTTTATAGAACATTTTAAATCATTATGTTTTTTAATAATATTTTGCCACACTTAGTTTGACGTGTTGATGAACATATTCACAGACATATAACTTTTGCTACCAGTAATCTTTTTTTCTTTCATGTAATGAGTTACGCTATTTGACCTTTCGTGCACCTTAATAATTCGAAATAGATGGCTCAGCGCAGCTTCTAGGTCTCCAATGTAATGATTTTTTTCTTTTTAAATATGTGAAATGTTTGTTTCTGTAATTGGAGATGGGTGGGAGGGCGGATGGACGGATAGATAGATGGATGGATGGATGGACTGGATGGATGGGTGAATGGGTCAATGGGTGGATGGATGAATGGATGGGAAGGTGGATGGATGGATGGATGGATGGATGGATGATGGATGGATGGATCAATGGGTGGATGAATGGATGGGTGGATGTGGAAGGATGGATGGATGGATGGTGGATGGATCAATGGGTAGATGAATGGATGGGTGGATAGGTGGATGGATGGATGGATGGATGGATGGATGGCTGGGATGGATGGGTGGATGGTATGAGTGGATGGGTGGATGGATGGGTGGATGGATGGGTGGATGGACGGATGGGTGGATGGATCAATGGGTGGATGGAATGGATGGGTGGATGTGGATGGATTGATGGATGGATGGATGGATGGATGGATGGATGGGTGGATGGATCAATGGATGGATGGATGGATGGATGGATGGATGGATGGATGGATGGATGATCAATGGATGGAATGCAATGGATGTGGATGTGGATGGATGGATGGATGGATGGATGGAATGGATGGTGGATGGATCAATGGGTATGAATGGATGGGTGGATAGGTGGATGGATGGATGATGGATGGATGATGGATGGATGGGTGGATGGATGGTGGATGGATGGATGGGTGGATGGATCAATGGGTGGATGAATGGATGGGTGGATGGATGGGTGGATGGGCGGATGGTGGATGGATGGATGGTGGATGGATCAATGGGTGGATGAATGGATGGGTGGATGGATGGATTGATCATATGGATGGATGGATGGGTGGATATCTTTGATATCTTCATTTGATATCAAAATTCTTTTCAGATAGTAAATAGAGGGTCTGTAGAACTGCAGGCTTTATCAATATGTTTATGCGCGATGCTAGCAAACAGATATCTTACTGGGTCATTTGATGAATCACTTATCGATTACGTCACGCAAAGGAGTGGTTTGAAAAATGAGTTGCTGTATCGAATCATGGGAGTTTGTGAGCACATCAGTTAAAAATAAATGCATATTTTAAGACAAATAAAGTTTTTATTTTTTTTATTTTATCCTTGCATGCATGTTTAAACTGTTTTTGGTAACTTAAAACACAAATAGGAACATTTCAAATGCTATGATAGGGGCTCTTGTAATGCAACACAAATCTATCCAACACAAGCAGATTAAGTAAACCTAAATTTGACATATTTAGTATTGAACACAATCAAATTAAGTTTGGATAAAGTGTATATCAATTGGGTTGCTTAACTTGTTTTATTAAGCGATTTCTATAGACTGTAACCACATGGATGTAATAAAAATTTGCATAGAAAATAAACTGTCAACAATCTATTTTTTTAAGTTCAATCTAAGTTTAATTCATGCATTTTACAGTTTCCCCAGTTTTCCAGTTACATATCTATTTTGTATAGATATGGCCAGACTATACGACATACAGTGGCAGTGTCTCTGCGGTGTCAATCGAGGCTTTGAAAAAACTGAGTTCAGTCAATTTAGTTTTAGTTTTAAGGAACTGAAACTTTCATTGCATCTTCATTACTTGTATAAAGACTTGTCTGTCAGATAAAAATACATAATCAAGTTAAAAAGATCCGTTTTGTGGGAACAATGTCTCTTCAACACTGCTCTTGTAAGTGCAGCGATCAGGGTTTCTGAATGACGGCAGGATGTGGAACACTTGAGCCTGACACAATTATCACTCGCCCTTCCTCTGTCCCGAAGGTTCCAGCATCTGGTCCCTGTTGCTGCAGTAGCTCTGGGTGTATCATTATGCGTGTCTATTGTCCCTCAGGGCACAGTGTGAGACACTTCACTGTTTTTTTATTCTAGGTTATTTCTGACACTTCCTTTGGAGAGAGGACACAGTCATTACAGTCATTTTTATCTAAGCATTATATACCACATATACACATATATATATATACACATATATATATATATATATATATATATATACATATTAGTGCTGTTAAACGATTCAAAATACTTTAATCGCGATTAATGCATTAATGTCACAGTTGTAATTCGTGATGAATTCACATTGTTATCTATCTTATATGTCTTTTCGATTTCTTTTTGTTAATTTTTTTCTCATTTTATTGCTCTTATCAACATGGAAAAGTGGATTTGGCTTGTTTAGTGCAAAATGTTTTTTTTAATTGATTATTATTGAAAATAACATTGGAATAGTGTTCAATTTCACTCTAACATATATAGCCTAAACAATCTCTCACACAATGTAACACTGTCCATCAATAAGTAAGGGTGAAAGAAATATTACTTAGGTCCTGATATTGACGAGGGGTGGAGAATTAGCATCATCTGTGTTTGTGTGTGTGTGTGTGTGTGTGTGTGTGTGTGTGTGTGTGTTTGCTTGGCCATCATCAAAGTGGTGATTTCAGGCCTGGACGTGCTGCGATGATGATAGCTCAGTTCATAATGACAAAACATACAGATCGCTTTGGTCTTGTCAATGGGACAATTTGGCAACTTTTTAAAAGTAAACTTTACATTCAGAATCTCATTGGCATCCATTTCGCGCTCTCGCGCTCGTCATCCACTCAAACATAACGTTACCATTTGGCCGGCTCGCAAGCTGAAACGAGTGTGTGCGGCACACAAACGTGCCTCGCGCTGCGCTCTGAAACACATTCATGTCAATGGCTTGCACTGCGTGAGGATGTTTCTGTTGCTTCTTCTAACCAAAAGCGCAAGCGGATCTGAGCTAGACCGAAAACAAAACAACAGGCACGCCGCACACACTCGTTTTGGCTTGCGAGCCGGCTTTGAGTGCATAACGAGCGTGAGACGCTGAAATGGATTACAGGACGTATTGCCCGCATCCTGTTGCAAAAGTAGCTGTGAAGAAACTACAAAGTCTTGCTGAGGACAAAAAGACCGTTAATCGCTGCTGATAAAAAATTAACGCCGTTAAAATGGGTTTTGCGTTAACGTCGTTAATACACGCGTTATAGCTGACAGCCTTAACATATATATACACACATATATATATATATATATATATATATATATATATATATATATATATATATATATATATATATATATATATATATATATATATATATATATATATATATATATATATATATAATATATATAACACATAAGCATATATCTAATATCTAATACAAAACATAAGCACATATCTAAGACATTGAGAAATCAAAAAGGATGCTTACATTTTATGGAATATTGCGGTATTTATTATAAATGATTTATCTGTGCAATCATTATTATTGTTTTATATTCATGTGCCCTCTAATCTTGAATCAGAACAACAATGACATCTCTTCTCTGAAGATGTGGGCGTGGCAACCTGTCACTCACATGAGATCAGCCAATTGCAAACCACAACCAGCCAATCAATCTCACAAAGCTCCGCTCCATTTGCTCTGGTTCCAGAGCTATTTCACTTAGAAAAGACACAGCTTTTGTTTCATGCTGACTTTGAACTATAAAAATAGTAGGTAACAACAGTGTCATTTTTAAAACGTTTACATTAGTAATAACTATAAATTATGCATACATGCAGTTACTTAATATGAATATATAGGCCTACTTAAATGTATAATTACAGTGTAACAAAACACTGTTAAAATAAAGTGTTACCAAATATATATTTTTTTATCATACTGTATAAGATGGGACAATTAAATTCAATACCTGAACCTCTGTTCAGTCAATCTATGTCCAATCTATGCTTAATGTGACATTGTTTAATAATTGAGGTTGGCAGTTTTGCATTTCTAGCTCTAATTATTTACAAATGAAGCCTAATTGTTTAGAAGGACTGATAGAGACACAAATTATGTGTTTTGAAAGACGAGAGCATTTGCATTATTAAACCACCTTTAGATTTTTTTGTACATAAAAGTGAATCTTTGATCTTTGACCATGCAAACCGTCGCGCCATAAAATTTTCAAACACAAAAAAAGTATAACATTACACAATTCTGTCTTTCTTTCATCCTAATACTGCTAATAATCTATGAACATTGTGTAATGCTCAGTGAACGCGTGCAGAATTCATGTGCTGGCCATTAACATGCATGTTATGCGTTCGATGGTGCGGTATCAGTAATATTAAAAAAAAATTCCACTCTACACTGCTCACATACTCTACATGACATAACATATTGAATTTGTGTTTTAAGCTGCCATCTAAAGCACAGACATCATCATCCTAACATATAAACCTGGCCTGTGTTGATAATCACTGAACATTACACACAACAACAATAGTAAACATCTGCAAGCATTCAAGTGTGAATTTATTAAATTTACTTGTATGATAGCAATCATTTAGCATTGTAAGAATAAATCTTGTTCTTTTATTATTATGCACCAGTTCACACACAAGTTGATTATTTTATTTATTTTATAACATTATATAATAACTAGAGATGCCAACACTCTCTCTTACATTTGGTAACTATATTGCTATTATGCTATTTTACAGGTTCATAATTTTGCATGAAAGGTTTACATGCATCCAAGGTCAAAAACACTTTAATTTCCTCATTTTCTCCACAACATCATCAGCTCTTTCTATCAGTGTCTGAAACTCTTCAATCAAAGATTTCAGTCTCTCTAAACCCCGCCTTTTTAAACTTCCTCTGCTCTGATTGGTCAGAAACTAAATGCTCATTATCATATCTGAATCTCAGCTCTTGACACACAGTGATACGAATAGTAACAATGGTGTGTTTTACCGTGTCAATCTCATCAAAATAGATTTTTCTCGACATGAACACAAGCAAACTCTTCCAGTCTCAGATTCACTTCAGTGTTTGAGGGCGGGGCTAAGAGACGCTGTTCAGTCAATCAAGACCAGAGGCTGGCATTATGCAAATTAGTTACAAACCTACTCAGGTTCAGCTGCAAGTGAACTTTCCAGACCTTTTACATTCACAGTGTTATTACACACTGCATGTAATGCAATATCTGAAAAAGCATCAGAGGTGCACTTTCTTTTTTATTAAAACCATTAAATAGTATGAATTCATGTAAAATCAGAAACCTGTAAAAATAGTTATGCTTTCAGTGCATAACATCACAGATGATAATCTGTCCAAAAAACGGTGGAGTATGTAAAATATGCGGTGATCTGTCAAACGAAGCCAAGAGTCAAGAGGCCGGTGCACATGAATACTGCATAAACAGCGCTGGAGACCAACACCTGTTTCACCAGCACAGAAAGACCTTGGCGTAACATCACAAGCCTTTAATCTTGGAGGGAAAAGAAGAACAAACTTTTAAGGTGGGTAGTACAGAGTTATGTTCATGCCAAAATGACATCAGAGAAGGCTTTGATTTTGTAGCACACAAACAGACTGCAGTTCGTCCAGCCTGGATAACTAGTGTCCGTCCTAAACTAACCACCAGCAATTCCTTACTAGAATTAATAGTTGAATTGATTTTAGTTTCAATCTTCAGACATCACCTCAGAGTTGTTGTCAAAGAACACTTATATAACATGTACTGTAAGTGTTCAATCCTGTTCTGCAAAAACACAGTTCAGTTCTCTGCAATAAAATTCACTCCTGAAAATAAAAATGAAATAGTAGTATTTATTTTCTAAACCACATTTCTGTAAACCTCCTATATGCCTGTCTGCTCATATAAAATGTGTTTTTGCATTCATTTCACTGCTTTCCGCTTCTTTAACCAAAGTGTCATGTTTCATTGCTTTTACATTTCACGTTTAGTCATTTAGCAGATGCTTTTGTCAAATGAGAACTAAAGCAAGCGAGTCATTGGAAAGAGGCAAAAACAACACAAGAAGTGCAAGTTCAGGCATTGCTCAGAGCAGCATATGCCATGGGAGGATTAAAGGATGAGGAAAGTTGTATTGTTGTTAGGTTAAGTGCTCACAGAAGAGATGAGTTTTCAGTTGTCTTTTGAATGTTAGGGATTGTGCATTTCGGATGAGGGTTCGAGGGAGATCTTTCCACCAGCATGCAATCATGATCTGAGAATGTTCTGGAGAGTGATTTGTGGCTTTCTGTGATGGTACCACAAGCCTTCGCTCATTGTTCGATTGTAGGCTTCTGGTAGGGATGTAGACTCATATGAGCGAGTGGAAGTAAGAAGGAGCTGATCCTGTGGTAGATCTGTACGCAAGTGTCAATGCCTTGAACTTGATGTGAGAAGCGAGTGTTAGCCAGTGCAGAGAGATGAACAGAGAAGTGACGTGGGCCCTTTTGGGCTCGTTGAAGACAAGACAGGCTGCAGCGTTCTGGATCATTTGTAGAGGTTTAGTTGCACATGATGGAAGTCCAGCCAGAAGAGCATTGCAGTAATCAAGCCTAGAGATGACCAGGGCCTGGACAAGAAGTTGTGTCGCATGCTCATTTAGGAAAAGCCTGATCTTCCTGATGTTGTGCAGTGCAAACCTGCATGAGTGAGCTGTCTTTGTGAAGGTCAGCTGATCATCAAAGATTACTCTAAGATTTCAGACCGACCTTGATGGGGCGATTGAGGAGGAATCTGGCTGGATAGTGAAGTCTTGCTGTAGAGACGGATTGGCAGGGAGGACCTTCATCCATGCCGAGATGTCCGCCAGACAGCTCGAGATTCGTGCAGCTACTGTGGGGTCATCTGGTTCATCAGCATGTGTCATCAGCATAGCAATGGTGAGAGAAACCATGTGCCTGTATGATGGGTCCCAGTGATGTGGTGTAAATGGAGAATAGAAGCGGTCCAAGCACTGAACCCTGGGGAACCCCTCTGGTCAGTTGATGTGCTTTAGATACCTCGCCTCTCCATACGACCCTACCTGTGAGATAGGACTCAAACCAGTGGAGTAGCTGTGATGCCCAGTGATGAGATGGTGGACAGAAAGATCTGATGGTTCACAGAGTCGAAGGCAGCAGACAGATCCAGGAGGATGAGGACTGATGATTTGGAAGCAGCTTTTGCGACCCGCAGGGGCTTCTGTGACCCACAGTAATGCAGTCTTGCTTCAATGCCCTTCTTGAAGCCAGATTGGTTGACATCCAGCTGGTTGTTCAGAGACAGGAAAGATTATACTTGGTTGAAAGCTGCTTGTTCAAGTGTTTTTGCAACGAATGAGAGAGACAGGTCTGTAATTCTCTACAAGTGATGTGTTTAATGTTGTTTTTTTAAGCAGTGGAGTTACCTGAGCCTGGTTTGAATGCTGTGGGGAAAATGCCAGTGTTGAGGGATGAGTTGATGATATGTGTGAGTGCTGGTAGAAGTGTGGGAGAGATAGCTTGCAGAAGGTGTGATGGGATGGGGTCTAGAGGGGAGAAGTTTAGATACTCAATTTTCTCAATTTTTAGTTTAGATACTTGACTCAATTCAATCAAGTCACCTTTATTTATATAGCACTTTTTACAATACAGACTATGTCAAAGCAGCTTCACAGTGATGACATGAAAATAGTACAAGAAGTTTGTTTCTAGAAGAAAATTGCATCATCTTCAACTTAAGTAAGGCGGATAATATTCAATATTGTTGAATATTAAATGTCTCCAACTAAGCAAGCCTAAAGCCAAGGCAACAGTGGGAACCAAAACTCCATCAGAACGCACTATGATTTGAGTTGCACCATTTCCTCTCTTTTGCCCTGAGTTTGGTCTGATATTCATGAAGAACCTCATATAACCAGATTAGCTTGTGCTGGCCTGGAGGAGAGAGGGCACATATAGTCTAAAGAAGAACTTAAAATAATGCACAAGGTATCAATTGTGTTATTCACATCCAGAGATGAGAACTGTGAGGGTGAAGGAAGAGAAGATGACAGCAGAGGAAAGATGGGAGGTAGAATGTGAGAGCAAGTTTCGTCTGAATGTAACTGATGGTGTATGGGTAGTAAGATGTAGATTGTAAGTAATGAGGAAATGATGTGAATAGATAAATGACTTCACCAAGTGGCGTGGTATCATCAGGGAAATTTTAAATTCGAACTTCATCTTCTTACTCATTGGATGGACTCTGCCCTTTTTCGTGGGTTGTGTGTATCGAACTCTTTCGGCTTCGAGCACTGATCGTTGAGTATGAATTCTGCTTGTATATGCTCATTAACAACTTTGAACTGAATACTATATATGTGCATGCATGTAAATATTGCAAATGCTTGTTGTCTTATCTCAATGTAATATAACCAACAACTTGGCACCTTGTGTGTGTGTTTCATTAAATCCGCCTTTTCCTCCTCTAAGCTGAACCTAGTTTATCTGATACTGGTCTACTGTTACATTACATGCCACACATAGACGTAATGCTTTGTACTCTTTAAACTGTATATTCAACATATTCTCATCCTAGGGCTTCATCTAGATGATTTATTGATTTTATAAATAAAGTGTACAAGTTATTTGAAGTTCCACATTAGACATTCTCACTCTTAGAAGAAAAGGTTCTATATAGAACCTTATAAGGTTCTAAAGCGCTATGTATTTGGAACCCTGAAAATGCAATGCATGTAAATGATCACAAAATTCAAGATATGGGGGTTAAAAAATGTAATTAATCAATATCACATGAAGAGTGCCATTTCAGTTTTTATCCTCCAAAAATCAGCATGATTAAAATGGGATATTAAGTTACTACAACAGTTTAATAGACAATAATTTAATTACAACTGCAAAATGTTGCAGAATAATGTAATATGAATAATAGCCTATAAAGAACCTCTGTGCCAAAAGGGTTCTTTCAGTTCATTATCATAATGTTTTTTTTTTTTTTTTTGCATAAAAGGTCATTTGCAGTTGAGTAAAGAACCCTATGCTACATATAGAACCCTTTTTTCTAAGAGTGTACTAACTAAGTAACTTTGCAACTACACATCAACTAACTCTTATCTGTGTATTAGTAGACTGTTAGGTTATGGATAGAGTTGAAATAAGTTGAAATGTATTTTAAAGTTACTTATAGTCACTAGAAAGTCCATTGAGGAGCATCAAAATAAAGCATTAACATATTAAGCAGTTCTCTACTACTAATACTCTAATTACTGCCAGTTAACATGTAGTAACAACGTTAGTAGAACATCTAAAGTGGACTATCCATTATACAAAGACTCAAGTCTCAGCACACCTGTCGAACTCGGCCTGTCTTCATTTATTCATGCTTTGACGCTGCTCAGGCATGACCATCCACTGCAGACTCGCTCGTTGCTCTTTTCTTAAAAGTGCAGGAGCAGTTAGAAGCAGCTAAGTAAAAAATCCATAATTTAAAGGAGTAATAAAAGCTTTTGAGAGCACCTCTAAATTTAAAGTGAATTGCAATCGTGGCAGTCGAAAGTGCACGGAGGAGGAAGCTTTTGTGATTAAGTGAGACCTCCATGGTAAATAGAGATTAATGGATGAATATTCCTATGGCAGATAACTTTATTCACAAGATGTCAGCTTTGGCTTCTGAATGCTGTAAACTGGACCGTAAGCCTTTTCAAAGCACTGTGTCGGATTATGCTTTGCTAGTCATTAAAATGTAATGCCAGCCTCAATGCTGTGTAAGTTCCCGGAAGAATATAACTTTATGATTACATTTCAAATTGATCTGGATGTTCACGGCTCGGTCTCTCTCGCTCGGTGACGCTTTTCCCGGTGGCGTCTCTGGCAAACGATGAGAGAAACCACGGGACTCGGAGGACAGGCGTTGATGTGTCTTGTTGAAATAGTTGGCCTAGTTTGCCACTGTGTTTCGTGCATTTGTTCTGCTCGTTTTATGCTGTCAAACGGTGTGACATCATAATGATTGAGAGTGAAAAGCAGTGACTCATTGTTTCATCAAACGTCTCGTCAAATGTTTCGTAAAACGTTTCATCAAAAGTTTTCCGGGCCTTTGGGATGCATGATATTATTACTTGAGACAAGAAAACAGGCTATCAAGTTAAAAAAAGGAAATATTTTACAATGCAAAAACCGTTGTGTTGCGTCATGAATATCACTCAGTTTTGTGATCGGATAACACTGGTTTCACTGCGAAATCTGACAATTGCAGGATGTTACACTTCACATCATCGCCTTGAGTTTTGAGGATGGTGAATAAATATTGCGGCTTTATTGACAAAGTATCTTGGCTTTGTGTAACAGCCTGCTGTGAAAATGATAGTCTTTCTGTGTTTATCTTTTCAACACGAAAATATGTATCAAATATGGACAGCAATTTATGTTTGATTGTTCCAATATGTTATAATTTCTAACTGTAGATAATGCATGTTTTAAAAATATATACTGTGATTCTATAAAACACGGAAACCCAACTGTGTGTGTGTGTGTGGCCAGGTAAACCCTACATTATAGGGGAAAACGTTTCCCAGCAAAGTTGGCAATATTCAAAAAATTGTTTGCTCTCCATGAGGAGCTTGTAAATCATACTAAGTGATGTTTAAAAAATTAATAAATGTCAAAAGTGTGTGATTGGAAGGTTTACGGGTAGGGTTGTTGTAAGGGAGTACAATATACCAGCCCGTTCTCATCCAAGGCGTCATCTAAATGATGCTTTTGACCATGCGTCAACATCCGACACACATGCCACACTTTTAGCGTCAATATGAGACGCAGAAATGGGCCAAAGATATAAGTATTCAATGCAATGTAATACATGACTCAATGCAAACCTTGATGCCTTTTTTATGGATTGATTGTCTCACAAAAATGTTCAGCCATTTACTGAGTTTTTTCCGTTATGTTATGTGTGTGTGTGTGTGTGTGTGTGTGTGTGTGTTTCTGTCCATTTTATGGTCCCCATGAGGTCCACAAATTTAAAAGAACCACCGCTGCTCATCCATAAAAAAATCTTAAAAAGAGGTGCTGCTGCATAGAATGATAGTGAAATATAGTGAAAATAGCACATGCACACTCAAAAAACTGTGCAACATCAATTTTATATGCAAGCTTTCGGTCTTACGACCTTCTTCAGGCATACAAACAAAGTGAACATGGCCATACAAAAAGGCTCTAGTCAATCACCTCTCCTGATTGTGTAATGCCAGACACCTGTGTTGACATGGCTAAGGCTATAGGGATAGGGAACGTGGGTAATGTAGTTTAAAATAACCCAAAACAAATATCCTTAAAAAAATATATATATATATATATATATATATATATATATATATATATATATATATATATATATATATATATATATATATATATATATATATATATATATATATACATATTCAAGGAGAAAAAAGAAACACAAAAATAAAAACACACAAAATAAATTGTTTAACAAAGAAACCCTTCTTTTCAAAGCATTCATAATGCTTCATCAACAACCTATTACATGTGAACATCAGGCTATGGCCGTCATAAAACATGAAAATAGTTTGAAAGTATTTAAAGAAACACACACATATCAAAATCCTCATTAAGGCCATGTGGTTGTAGAGCTTCTAACCTGTAGATCCAATACAGCCATGGTCCCCATGAGGAAAACTATGGAAGCTTGTTTCCGCCAAAGAATAAATAAAGACTTTTGCGACGTTTTATCTCACAATTGCGTGTTATAGCCTAAAGTCAGAATCGCGAGATATAAAGTCAGAATTTTTTCAGCAATTGCGAGTTATCAGGCTAATTATAAGGGGGGAAAGAAGAGGAACTTTTTTCCCCTCAGAATAGTTTAAATCTCACAATTCTGACTTTATATCTCGCAATTGCGACATTATATCTCACAATTCTGACTTTATATCTCGCAATTCTGACTTTATATCTAGGAATTGCGACATTATATCTCACAATTCTGACTTTATATCTGCAATTCTGACTTTAAATCTCGTAATTCCTACTTTATATCTTAATTTCTACTTTATATCTCGCAATTCTGACTTTATAATTCGCAATTCTGACTTTAAATCTCGTAATTCTGACTTTATATCTCGCAATTCTGACTTTATATCACAATTCTGACTTTATATTCGCAATTTTGACTTTATATCTCGCAATTCTGACTTTATATCTCGCAATTTCTGACTTTATATTTCGCTAATTTTGATCTTTATATCTCATAATTTCTGACTTTAAATCTCGTAATTTTGACTTTATATCTCGTAATTTCTGACTTTTATATTCGCAATTTTGACTTTATAGACGTGCAATTTCTGACTTTAAATTCTTGAAATTCCTGACTTTATATTGCAAATTTTGACTTTATATCTGATATTTCTGACTTTATATCTTCGTAATTCTGACTTTATATATTCGCAATTTCTGACTTTATATTCTGAAATTTTCGATTCTTTATATTCTCGTAATTTTGAATTTATATTTACATATTTTGCTACTTCATATTTCTTAATTTTAATCTTTATAATCTCGCAATTCTAATTTTTAAATCTCGTAATTCTGACTTTATATCTTAAAATTTCTGAATTTTATATTTCTGCAATTTTCTACTTTATATCTCACAATTCTGACTTTATATTTTTCTTACAATTTATCTGACTTTATATTTCGCAATTCTGACTTAAAATCTCGTAATTCTGACTTTATATCTCGCAATTCTGACTTTATATTCTCGCAATTCTGACTTTATATCTCGCAATTGCGACTTTATTTCATGCAATTTCTGATTTTATATCTTCCAATTCTGACTTTACATCTCGTAATTCTGAGAAATAAAGTCAGAATTGCAAGATGTAAACTCGCAATTGCGAGAAAAAAGAATTATCTCACAGAATTGTGAGATAAAAAGTCGCAATTTTTCAAAATCTTTTTTTTATTTTTTCATTCTATGGCGGAAACATATAAGTGATTTTTGATGTAAAAATAAAATACAGAAAGCTTTGTGTGATGGATAGGTTTAGGGGTTGTGTGTGTCTGTGCGTGTGTGTGTGTGTGTATAGAAAGTATAGAAAGCAAGAAGTCATGTGACATCTTACTGTATGCGTAAAATGTATATACGTCGCCATGTAATATTTCAAATATTTAAGGGATTTCCCATGAAGCACTGCTTCCACACCCTCTTCGCCACTACTAGAGCCGCCTGCGATCAGCAGAATTTGTTTCTTACTCCTGGAGGATTGACTGATGTGCATTTGAGCAGTTTTGTATGATTGCGTAAACGATAAGACAAACTGTGTGAATTGCTGAACAAACAACAAACAGATTGCATTCATAATTTGCTCAAGTCTTCACACTTTCTGAATGGTCTGTCAGCACAGCAGTATCAAGGACGTTGGAGTCACTCCATGCTTTAAATGAACAGCTGAGGTTTGCTGACACGGCCAGAGTCTCTCAGGTAAAGTGGAGATCTCTCAGATACTGAGACTGCTTACCTTCACACCAGATTAACCCCGCTAATTAATGACTCTCCTTCATACACTCACACGTCATTCTCACAGTAACCCTTTCAGGCATGATTTATTAAGTCACGAAGAACAAAAATGCATTCAAATATCTTTAAACATGTTAGGCGTTAACTCTTTCCCCAGCATTTTATAAACTGCCAAAATGTGATGATGCCCAGAATATTGTGTTGCATAAATATGTAAAAAGTCACATATTTCAGATTCAGGACGCATAGATGGAGTAGATCGAGTATGGCTGCTAACTTTTCATCGATGTGACATTTTAATCAGTAACATTAAAGCTACACTGTGTGATTTTTACCCCCTTCTAGTGGTGAAAAGGTATATGACCGACCATTGAATTTTAGTTTTTGTTCCTCTCAATTCCGATTTCGTTTTAACTCCTACGGTGGCCAATGTAGTCCAAGATTAACATGGCTTCCTGTTCAACCTCGTCCATGAGTGCTAACTTAAACGTAAACGCGAAAGGCAAAGCTTGAATTAACGGGTATGTCCCTCTTTGGCTAATGTACTTTCAAGATGGAGGGGCAACACGCGAATCGACATTAGAAAAAGTGTTTTAGCTAAGAATAAACTAAAAGAGTTACACAGTGTAGCTTTAAGCAGTTTTGATTTGTTGAGGAGTTAAAGAGTTAAGGTGTTTAGCAGTGGTGAGGATAACACATTACAAGTAATGAGCGTTACATAATTCAGTTTTTAGCGTTACTTCACAAGTAACTGGTAAAGTAATGCATTACTTTTCTGAGTTACTATTTATTTTATCTATTTAATTAAGCGTCCCTGTCCTCATGTTGAGAGGAATAACGAGTAAGCTCAGTGGTGTGTGAACAAGATGGGTGTTTAGATTAAAAAGTGAGCATGCGGTTACTCCATCTCTAGAATCAAAATCATCTCATAATATCATGGAAACCTTTATGCCTTTATCATGCAGACTTTAAATATACATTATAATTGTGTTTCTTTCTACTTCTTGTTTGTATTGCTGTGCCCTCTCTTGTACCGATGTGAATTTGCATTTTCTTCAGCCTGAGGCTTATTCGTTTCACTTTTGGTGGGAAATGAAGTGTGACATTGTTGTGCACTTTACTTTGATGGTCCCTAGACAGTCTGTTGACTATAAGTGACACTGCACCTACATGTCAGCTGTGCTGTTAGATTAGAGTTCAGGTTAGATATAGTTGCAAAGTTACTTACAGTTAGTAGAGGAGCATCAAAATAAAGTGTTATTGTAATGACTGTTCGTTGACATGTAGTTACTTAGAGCCGACAGAATGTCGATAGGGGACTGTAGATTTAAAACTCTTGCTTCCCCTTGTTAATTAATTTCATGGAAACAGACACTAGTTATTGTGCCAAGTATATTTATTTTACCATTTTTAATAAGACATAAAGGAGAGAGTGATAATGGACCAGCAAAGATCTTCATTCCTGCATCTCAGTCGTTTCTCTCTCTGCCTTAGACAAAGAGTTTCAGTTCTTAAATGCTGACAAAAAACCTGCATTACCAGAGAAACATACGGTTCCCATTAACATAGGATATTCTACATTAATATGTTCTATGCTCGGTGGAAAAACACTGCATATACTCTCACCTAAATGATTATGAGGAACACCTGTTCAATTTCTCATTATGCAATTATCTAATTAACCAATCACATGACAGTTCAATGCATTTAGGGGTGTGGTCCTGGTCAAGACAATCTCCTGAACCCCAAACTGAATGTCAGAATGGGAAAGAAAGGTGATTTAAGCAATTTTGAGCGTGGCATGGTTGTTGCTGTCTGAGTATTTCACAATTTGCTCAGTTACTGGGATTTTACACACACAACCATTTCTAGGGTTTACAAAGAATGGTGTGAAAGGGAAAAACATCCAGTATGCGGCAGTCCTGTGGGCGAAAATGCCTTGTTGATGCTCGAGGTCAGAGGAGAATGGGCCGACTGATTCAAGCTGATAGAAGAGCAACTTTGACTGAAATAACCACTCGTTACAACCGAGGTATGCAGCAAAGCATTTGTGAAGAAGACACAACACACACAACCTTGAGGCGGATGGGCTACAACAGCAGAAGACCCCACCGGGTACCACTCATCTCCACTTCAAATAGGAAAAAGAGGCGACAATTTGCAAGAGCTCACCAAAATTGGACAGTTGAAGACTGGAAAAATGTTGCCTGGTCTGATGAGTCTCGATTTCTGTTGAGACATTCAGATGGTAGAGTCAGAATTTGGCGTAAACAGAATAGAGAACATGGATCCATCATGCCTTGTTACCACTGTGCAGGCTGGTGGTGGTGGTGTAATGGTGTGGTGGATGTTTTCTTGGCACACTTAGGCCCTTTAGTGCCAATTGGGCATTGTTTAAATGCCACGGCCTACCTGAGCATTGTTTCTGATCATGTCCATCACTTTATGGCCACCATGTCCCCATGCTACGCCACATGCTATCGTATGTTATACCAGAATAGTTTGTCTTAGGGAGACAAATCTAAAATAGTTAGTTTCAAGGGTAGAAAATCAATAACAAAGTAAATGAAAATCTGATTATGAATTAAGTTTAATTCATAAGAGGTTGATGGTCAAAATGTCCTGGTTTAGCACTGATCATGTGTTGACTTAACCTGCCCCTAGCCAGATGAATATCGCTCCGCCTAGCTCCACTCACATCCATCTGGAACCTCTCCCATTGAGAGTGATTTCTCCAAGCAATTTTATGGCCTAGCCAATCAGGACGCAGGGCGGGAGTATCACAGATGTGACGTAGTGGAGAAGCAGACCGTGCGTGAGACTGTTTTGATTCAGACAACAATGGCGGCTCGCATCGAGGAAGCAAGCGTTAACATTGATGCTGCTATTTCATCCGTGTTGTCCAATTTACATAACATTGTTTCATTAAAAGAACACCAGAGAACGGCATCTTCGAGTCTGCCGATAAAGCGAAAGCACCGACTGCATATCCGACATGATCTTACCGGAACTTGTAACAATGTTAAACCGAGTTCTGTAAGTCGTTCGTGTATACTTTTTTGGTTGGCTTCTTTGTTAAAAATAAGTTTGCTGTGCATAATGTTGCCTTTTATCCGCACATTTTCATGGCACAGACGGCATTGATCGTTTACCGACATTGCGCTGATTGATGGCTATTCTGTTTTGTTTTTTCCTGCGTCGCTCCCATCAGCATCACGGGTTGGCTTCGGTGTGAGTGGTTGAAATAGCACGTCGATCAAGATGACAGACACGTGGCTTATCCAATCGTATGCAAGAATTTTTGATAAGGCCCAGCCTTCTGAAACGCCATTTCAATGGATCGGTTCCAGATGGATGAGTGGAGCTAGGCGGAGCGATATTCATCTGGCTAGGGCCAGGTTAGTGTTGACTCCTGAATACAAAAAATGGCTTCATGTTTTTGAGTTTCAGGGCTCTATTCTGCAGAAAGTACTAACTAATGGTCCCTAATCTATATTTGATCAATAAAGCTGCAGTGTTAATGACACCGTTCAGGCTCAGCACTGAAAGTCCTCTTGATCACATGAGAAACTGGCAGAGCTCGAATGGTTTCTTTCATTACAGGCCAATGTGAAACGGTTCTGGCTGTGAACAACAGGTGAACACATCTCCATCCACTGCTGACGGTGGACACACGTTTAGCATATACAATTAATGACTTTCACAGATAGCATGTCTTCATTCTGGTACAGACCTAATTGTCAGACATATTTGTACATTTTGACAAAGCAAATGAATCAATTAAAATAGGCAAAGAGATTAAATGTAATTATTTTCAAGTCATTAATTTTCTCGAGGCTGTTATGTTGTAATTTTATTTTAATTAAATTCATCATTTAAAAAAAATAGTATAGAATGGCCACATCTTAATGCAATATGCCAATCAGAAGTGAATGATTCATAAAATGAGAAATTGATGATCCAGAATAGCAGCTATGTATTATGTAGTTGGTTCATATAATGTTGAATTAAAGTTACTATTTTCTTCAAAGGGCAAAATTGTGTTTGTCCTTGCTTTCTTTAAACAGAATATGTTGTGAAGCAACTGCTAATGACAACAAGCGACAAGTCGATATGAATCTGGATCAATATAAACTGGTGCAGATGATTTATGAAACACAAGAACAAGAACACAAACACGCTACTTTAATGTCTTAAAAATCAGATTACTGCATACAATTAATAAATAATAATAGTATAAATCTTATATAGAAGTCAAAATCATTCTGATGTAAATATAATTAATTATAATAAATTTGTCAATGTTGACTTTCTAATCTCAACAGTAATTGCATAGATTTCATAATGTGTTTTTAATACAAGCCTGATGTGAAATCGATATGAGGCATTGATTATCTTTCTAATTAAATGTGATATGCATCTTTTAGCTTGTTTCTAATTAGTTTTTGTCTCAGTAATGAAACTGCATGTGAACTTCATGAACATATGAACACACGACCTGGCATCACAAGCTGAATAAAATGATAATTAGTAATTATCATGATGACAACCATTGTGAAAAAGATGTACACTTTAGCATACTTTAAAAAGAGCACCTATTACAGAAATATTATACTTTGCAAGTGCAAACTGAATGTAATGTTTTTAGCCACATAACTGCATGCTATTTACAATTTAATACATTAAATGTAACTTAAGAGAGCATTTTTGAGAATCACAATAAGTATATCTTTATATTTAATTACACAATGTATTCTATTGTCTTTGATATATTGTTAAAACATACTGACGAATGTAAAGACATGCATTTGTGGTAAACTAATATGTCATTTCTATTGTCATTGTATGTCATGTATTTAAATATAAAGTATGTATGTATAATATAGAGTACTTGGGTGTGTTAAGAAACAGCCCTGAGAGTGTACTCTTTTTAAATACACTTATGGCCTTTTATTGCATTAATATTAGGCTTATATCTTATCCGCAAATACTGTATATGTTTTTACATTTTCTTTTACGACTTGAAGTACACAATACAATTAAGCATGCTTTTCTTTTACACACTCTAAAAAATGCTGGGTTGTTTTAACCCAATTTTGGGTAAAATATGGACAAACCCAGTCATTTGGTTGCATTTTTAAATTACATTTTTAACCCAATGGCTGGGTTTGTCCATATTTTACCCAAAAATGTGTTAAAACAACCCAGCATTTTTTAGAGTGCAGGGAATATTTAAGCTTTCCCAAATGTTTTGGGAAACACTTTATTTTAGAGTGGCCTTGTTACCCAACCCATGCTTACCATAGCAGTAAACCATGCATAATTACATGCAACTAACCCTCAACCAAATCCAAATCATACCCTTTAAACAATGCTGGGTTGTTTGAACCCAAAATTGGGGTAAAATATGGACAAACCCAGCCATTCGGGTTAAAAATGTAATTTAAAAATGCAACCCAATTTCAACTGTACAACTGTTCAACACTTTTCAACTGTACAATTTTTAATTGCATTTTTAACCCAACATTTGGGTTTGTCCATATTTGAATCAAATTTGGGTTGAAACAATCCAGCATTTTTTAGAGTGTATTCTAACCTTATAGTAAGTACATGTAGCTCATTAATATTACTCAGGACTTAAATATTCTTCTAATATTTTATTGTATCTCTCCAACAAAAGTCAGTCCTGAAAAGTTACACACGCAATCAGAACAGAGCTCAGGCGTTCGCTGCTGCTTGTTGTCCTCACACCAAGCCAAACTCGTCCATTGAGGATTAAATGTGATTGGCTGTGGCTGTCAGGAGCCTTCGAGCCTCTCGCACCGCTGGCGTTCGACTCGTCTGCTCGCCGCTGACCTCCCGCCACCTCTGCAAACAGCCCATAATTAATGCTTAGGCCGTTCGGAGGCTGATTGATTGGCAGGCCTGAAGCCCGGGGAGAGATTCGGGATCTCAGCCGTCCCGTGACAGACGTTCAGACCCCCATCAGCGCCTCTTCTCGTTCTCAGACTGCAGATTAAACTACATTTCAGCTGACTCTCACATCGCTGCACGTCCAAGGCATGTTCTCGCAGACCGAACGCTCAATATAAACATTTACTCCATTAACAGGGGGAATGCTGTCAGTGTGTGCACATCAGTGAGATGGGATTCAAACTCTGGGCTCTGTCCACATCGTAATGAAAATCTTACATTGCATTTACAATTTATAATCTTGGGGAAGGCTTTCTTACCGACTTATCTGTTTGACAGTTCACTCAGCTGACAGCAAGGATGCAAACAAATTATTGATACATTAGGAAGGACACACTTTATATCACTTTACAGATGACACTGCAAAATTTCGAATATCATGCAAAAGTTAATTTATTATAGTAGTTCAGCTTAAAAGATGAAACTAATATATTATATAGACTCATTACATGCAAAGTGAGATATTTCAAGCCTTTATGTGTTATAATGTTGATGATTATGGCTTACAGCTTATGAAAACCTTTTCACAAACGTGGGGTTTTCATAATATGTAAGCCATAATCATTAAAATTATAACAAATAAAGGCTTGAAAATATCTATTATATTAGTTTAATCTTTTAATTTGAATTACTGAAATAAATGAACTCAGCTAAATATATAAATGTAAATGAATAAACTTCTTGTCCAAGCTCTTGTTCTATCCAGACTGGACTATTGTAATGCTCTTTCCTTCCACCATCACTGTCAAACCTCTGCAATTAATCCAGACGCTGTAGCAAGAGTGTGTTTATCGAGACGAAGATACGCAAGTCACATCTCTCCTCATAAATGTGCAATGGTTGCCAACCGCCGCTTGTGTAATCGATGCACGTATTCCTATCTGAACCGTTGGGTACAAGGCTTTCAGTTCGCTACGCAATATGCATTACAAACCGAACAATTCATTGAACCATTTTTCCTGCTGACCAAAAATGACCACAACTCAAAATGTGACAGGAAACAGTTTGTACAGATTAGGACTGCTCATTCAGAGCCTCAGTCACTCACGGCGTCCCACAGGGGTCAGTGTTGGGTCCGCTTTTATTTACTATTTATATTCTACCCCATTTTATGAAGACAACACGCAATAATATATATTATCAACCTAACGCTTCTAAGTCCACAGATCAGCAACATTCACCGTGGATTTACGCTAACTGTAACCATGGAAGATTGGGTGAAATAGTAAAATGCTTTCAAGTACCACACATCTTTTTCCAGCACTTCAAAACTCAAATATTATGTTTTAACATATATTATACATTATTTGCTCATACTTCAAAGTTCACCCCCATTTATAAAAATCTAAGTTTCAACAAGTAGGAAAACTCACATTTAAAAAAAATAAAATAAAATCTTTTTAATAAATAGAAAATTTCCCTTGCATTTCATTCTATTTGCTGTAATGAAAACATATTGAATCGTGACACCACTGTGTCATATTGAACTGAACCATGAATTTTGTGAACCGTTACACCCTAATACTCATACATAAACACTCAATGAATACTCTTAACTCTTAGATTACTTCAGACATGACCTCCAGAAACTCGTGATCTGCAAGTGTGCCATCATTCGAAGAGGCACAACATCACTTTCACTGTCCTTTACCTGAACAGTTCCTGCTGGTAGGATGACCTGCCAAACTCAACCCGAGTCCTTAGCCATCTCCAAGTATCTACTAAAGACGCATGTCTTTTGCTGAGATTTAACTCAATAATAATAACATCTGTTATATTTATAAAAATCCTTGCTATACATGCGCTGCTCTAGCTGAGTCTGGCCATAATATTTGCATATTGTTGCCCTATTGTTGATTTGAATGCTTCTATTGCTCTCTTCATTAGTAAGTCACTTTTGATAAAAGCGTCTGCTAAATGATTAAATATAAATGCAATGGTGAAACTCCACTGCACGTATAAATCAATCAAATAGTTTTGAAATGCGACACGTGTATTCAATTGTGAGCCTTGACTTATTATTCACAGCAGGCTGTCTATTGTTTATTTTGTTTTGGGCTTTTTTTCTTTCTTTTTTTTGTAAAATATTTCCAACTTGTAATAACAGTGATTGAAGGCATCATAGAACCACAAAACAACCGATTTGATTTCAAAGGATCTTAAAGTAAATTGTAGGTTCATTTTAAAAGTTGTTGATGAAAGAAACTTCGATGAATATTAGAATAATAATAGAAGTGGTTTTCAACAATAGTAAAAAGCTACAAGATTGTAGAATATGGCCCAATTTTTGGTTATAAATGTAATAAAAAAGTATCCATCTCTTTAGAAATTGGACGTAAACCTATGAGAATCTTTCAATATTTCTCCAATATTGCTTGAGCTGAAACGGGTCGTTGTTTAGTCAAGCACTGTCATAATTAATATTAAATGTATCGACTCCTGACACCAATTAATACATAACTGTCACTATAAGTTTCTCAGAATAAAATAGTGGTCAAATAATGAAACTTTTTAATAATGGATAGTTTGTCAAGGAAATATTAAATCTGATCTCAGTAACTTTAACTATTTAAACAGAGCATCCTCGTGAAGCTTAACAGGTTAAACAAAAATTAGACTACCCAACCATTGCAGACGTCTGTTTAGCAGTCAATAGGTTGAACTAGCTGAGCAGCACACTAAGTGACAGTGCTGACGTTAAGTCATTGGATCAGTACCTTCGGCATAATTACGAAGACAAAATGGCAGGGCTGTCAGTCAGATATGGGAAATTATGTGAAAAGAGATTGTTGCACATGATGACAGGAGCTGTGTCTGTATGGTCTGATGGAGACGCCGCTGTCTGTGTTCTCAGTGACAGAGAAGCTTATCAGAGTAGGTTCAGGTGAAATGATCTGACACACTCTTTCAACACTTCTTCCAAAACAAGCCTGAATAAAAGCTGTGCTTGTGGTGTCAGACATATTTAAACAATTTCCTAAGAAAACAATCACCTTCTCGCTACATAAAAAAAGGCTAAATGGGTCTGAATAGACGCTAGAATAATGTTGTAAGCTGTCAAGGTGTGCTGTTATTCTCTTTGAGTGTATAATCTGCAGGAATATTAGGTTTCTCATTGATTAAGATGGTTAAGGATAATCTAAAATGATGTTTTTGAAAACTTTAATGGTCCCAAACCAGAGCCCTGGTGCACTCCTACATAAAATATTGGATACAGGCACATTTTTTTAGATTGAGTTAGCCACAGTAATGTACAATATCGAAATAATGAACACATACAATAGTAATTTATTTAATTTTTATGTTTTTGTATGGCTGAATAGAATTATCATCAAAGCTTTAACATTTAGAGTAAGATAAATGTCGCCAATTTCACAGTTATTATCAATAATTGAGCTTGAATATTAAATACCATAAAATCAACCTCTATGTATGTATGCATATGTTTGTATATGTCTAAAGTTTTATTTCAGTGAAAAGTGTACAAATAGTGAGATCATGTTGATCTACAGCATACTATATGTAAACTTTACCCCAACATCATCATCTTAAATGCATATGTATCTCATATCACACTCTCTGGTGTGTTGTACATTTGTTCATTGCTGCTCACTTAGTTTACATAACACACTTTAATTCAGTAGCATACTGTATGTACAGTATGTCAATGTGTGGGAATGTGCATGCTATAACTGTACTCCAGCTGATGAAGCATGACCTTCTGGATTATAAATCTGATGAGTTCATATAGGCTTACAGTCTTCTATACTCAACAGTCTTCAAACTGCAGTGTAAAGTATATTGGAATTACTAAGATGACTTCACTTTACATCAGTGTGACATGACGGATGCAGTATTGTGATGATTTAGTCCAGAAGCTTCTACACGGTGAAACATGAATGTAGTAAATAACTGCTAGAGGGACCACAGACACAAATTGAATGCATTATTCTGCTGTGACTCTTTGACCTGAATTTCATCAGTGCAATTGCATGTTTCTAATCGATATCCAATACATCAAGATGAAACGTGCAATCCAATCACACACTAGTATTTTTGTTTTTGCTGTTTATTTATTTATTTATTGGCTGCACTGGCAAAATACCATAAGCTGTCATTATATTATATTGAAGTGTGCAAAAAGCATGAAGCAAAGGTCAGGGGGAATGCACTGATAATGCACTGATGGGTTCTGCTCATCTATAATGGAGAGGCAGAATGTTGAGTTTTTTGAGTGCTTGTGGATTTTTAAAGTTTTAATCGCCATTCATATGCATGCATATTTTTGAAAAATCTTGATTTGATTTATGCAGAAGAAAGCTTGTCTTATACACCTGGAATGGCCTGAAAGTGAAGTTTTTCTGGTACTATTCTGGGATTGCATTTAAGGTGTTTTAAGGCCCCACAATTGGATAACTATAGCTTTTAAAGCACGTCTATGGGCAGTGGCATACATTGTTTTGTCAAGATAACAGTTTAATTTTTACAATGAATAATCCACATACAAAATGGAAATGCAGAATGTATGATTATTGTTCAAATAGGCTAAATCAAAACACATATCATCCCAAACAGGAATGGCCTTAAATGAGAAATGTTTCAATGATTAGGCCTATTCTGCACACATATACAGCCTAGTCTATATATAAACAATAATAATGGCAATATTAATAGGTGCATGTGTTGTTAAATTGTGCTCATATCCACTCTTAATTAGCTAAAAAAACACACACAGTATATCTGTGGTTAAATATGAATCCATAATGTTTATCTCATGGGCACAGGATGCTTCTCTTGACTTGTTGCTATTTCCTTTCCCAAAGCTGAGCTTTGATTGATACTTTACAAACTAATTGTTTCAGTTCGTTCGTTTAGCTATATAGGCCAACATCTTATCTCGCAGTTAATGACCATTAACTGAAGCGTTGTGTGGGGATTCATGCTTGGCTTGCAGCTTCTGAACATAAGCCTGATTACTTTGGATTCATCTCCGACTCAAACATTTTGACATTGATAAACTGTTAGAAGGTCAGTTATCATTGCGATGTATAATATCCTTGCAGCACCAAATTAAGTTAATATAAGGCAATCATTTCACAACTTTCTTTATATACCTCAGGGACCTCAATTATGGGTACAGGCAATGTCCCTATACACTTTTATTATGATAATAATCAAGCTTCTAATATCAAATCTAGCAGCGTTAGAACTGACATATTGTGCTTGCACGCGGAAACGCAGATGCGAGAAACGTTACTTGCGATTTTTTTCCTCAGCAGTGGAAACAAAGGAATACTCTTATTTATTTATTTATTTTAAGAGTACATCATTAAAAACGGTTAAAGTGTCCATTTTTTGTGTATAGGATACATTATAAATGAATATAAAGTATCTTACCTTTAAAAATAAAGAAAACAACAGGATGCGGGGTTCATGTACGTCTCTGTCTCAGACGATCTAGCTTTAGAAACCTTTTAATGTCTCATTTGACGTTAAATGGTTTATATAAGTCACTTTGGAATAAATATCATGTTTTCAGATGGTAAAGGAAAACATGAATTGTTGTCCAGGAAAAAAAACGGTTGGCTGTTATAAATTATTTTGCGGACCCACTGGCCTAGTAGTTCACGGACCATCACTTTGGAGAACCACTGCATAGGTGATAGTGTAACAGAGAGGCTCAAGCCCACATTAGCTAATCGAACGAAGTGAGAGTTCGCAAGGTCGCACTTTTGACGCTCTTGCAAGCTCTGTTGTATACTGAGCGTCGGCTGCCTAAAGCGCTTTTTTCCAACCTGACCTCACGAATTTTACAAGGTGGCTAATTTGTAACTTTATTGCTAAATCGTACTTATTTTACGAATTGGCCAATTTGTATGAATTCGTTTGAAAGACCTAGCCCTGACCCCACCCCTAAACCTACCCATCACGTGGGTTTGGACAAATCGTACAAATTCGTACAGAGTGAGGTCAGATGAATTAGTACAAGAATTAGCCACTTTTTAATCACTCGTACAAATTCAAATTCGTACGAATTGAGTCGTCAGATAATGTTGCGTTTTCTCAGTTTACATGTAGACAAAGTTTTCCAAAATCTCCACTCTGGTCTGGAGTTTTTAGAAGTGGTTTTCAGAGAGCGAATTATCTGTTTGCGTGTAAACGAAGGGCTCGAACAGAAGCGGAAATGTCTCCATTTTTCTGGATAACCATGTACGTGTAACGGGAGCTTGCAGGGAATGATAATCAATGAAACAGGTGTAAACTAATCAGAAAACATGGCAACAATTGACTGAATGAGAAGTCGGGCAAGACAGTGATAAGAAAAAGCATGGAAACAAGACATGAGCAGGACAATGAAACTATTAAAATAAACGATGAAAGATCACAGCAGCAGTAGAAAACGGGTCATTCCGACAGCTTAGATTTCAGAAGGTCTGAATCTTTCATTATATTGCATAAAGTGACCTAATATGTCCAAGGTTAAAAATAAAACGTGTCTCTTTCAGGAAAGTAAATGGGAACTGTGTTTACATCATGTTAACTTTAGACTTTATGATCCCTAATGTAATGATACTCCTCATATTAATGTTTTAAGACAAAAAAAATATTTAAAAAAACATCTCTTGCAGTATGTTTCTGAATTTTGCATCATCCATTGTTCTCTCTGCTACTAACCAGACCCCTGCTGATGAAGAGAAACCTCCCGACTTGGCAATAGTCTCTCACATGACCAACTTGGAACAGTGATTGTGTTTGAAGTGTGGTCAGTTCGAGGGTTTGTTCAGCCAACTGAGTTCACTTTTGACTAAAGAGGTCTTTTTTGACTCTCTCTTTGGCTTCAAAATGTTGCCCCGCTGCCTAACTTTTCTTACTGTCACTATATCAGACAATACATGTGATCCTTTTCTGAGGCAGAGGCGCTACAGGCAAAACTTTGAGGAGAGGGTTTTACACGGGGGTTTGTGTTCATATAACAATCAGGACTGATTTTAATTGTGAAGAAAAACGTTTAATGACTCTTGACAGTATGTGGGTAATAAAGTTTTTGCTTTTTTGTACAAGAGATCTCTTCTGGAACTTGGTGCAGTTTTTTCAAATTATATAATGCTAATTTGCCATCTTTTTAAACATCATTTCAGAAACGCGTGTTAATATGTAAATGTGATTAACTGGGGGTGTATGGTGATTGTATTAGTTAAAAATGCAATGTCTTGTGTTAGCTGTGCTGTTAACTCAGCAATTTTACCAATATTTGTGTTATATTATATTAGCATATTCTTCCATGGTCTATCCTCTTTTACTGTACAGTGAATTAATTTGTGTACTGTATTTATTTTCTCCTGTAAAGAAAGTTTAGATAAACCTCTAAATGTCATTTCCGCAGCCATAAAAAAGCAATATATTTAAAATACATTTTATTTTATGCCAAGTATAGTTCCACGATGTTAACATTTTTACTTGAGATTATATCACTTGAGAAAAAAAAAAAAAAAAAAAAAAAATATATATATATATATGTGTGTGTGTGTGTGTGTGTGTGTGTGTGTGTGTGTGTGTGTGTGTGTGTGTGTGTGTGTGTGTGTGCATATATGAAATGAAACTTTATTTGGAGTACTGCCTGCAGCTCATTTCTTAGTATGAAGTTTGTGTTTTAATGTCAATATTGATAAGGATTGTATGAACTTTGAATAATATTAACCTTTAAATGCCAAGATATTTTAAAGTGTATTCCTACACTGGAAAAATATTGGTGTAGGATTTACTTGAAAAAAGCTTAGGCAACTTTTTTCACTCTAGAAAATGCTAGTAAATTTACAAAGATTTGCCAAGTACAAACCTAAACATATTTATCAGTAGCTTTAATTAGAAATCTTTAAGTTAAATTTACTTGGAATATGGAATTAAGTAAACTTTACAGAAATTAAGTCATTTTAACTGGTAAAAGGTTGATTAATATCGATTTAGTTGAAATTTCCTTTGCATTACATTTCACTAAAACAATAATATATTTATTTATTTTATTTTAGTCATTTAGCCTATAGTATGTGCTTTACTTAGATCATCTGAGTAATTTATTTTACATCACGTCATATGTTAAGCATCATGTGAATGCAAATACCTCAATACTTGGTAGACAATACACAATGGCGGTAACATTTGAATGTGTCATTTTGAGCAAAAAAAAATAAAAAAAATAAATAAATACTCAAAATGTCACAAAATGACAAGTTACTAATACTGACAACAAAAAAAATAATGATAAAACAGTGTAAATACAGCTGGAAATCAGTGAAAAAATGAACCTCATTAATTATTCAAGGTCCAGTGCATGATGGGAACACCAGTATCAGAAAAGTTGAGTAATTGTACTTAATTTTATTAAGTTGATATTTACACTTTCATTTCTACTCGCTTGAAATAAGTGCTGATATGGAATTTACTTAGTTTTATTAATTCTTGCCTGAACTAACTTTCAGTGTAAATTACACATGTAAATTAAATTATTTTTCAGTAGTATTTACTTCACAAAAAAAAAAAAAACTAAAGTGTACTTGCAATAGTTCCACTTTAGCACAATTAAATATATTTAAGTCTATCTTTAGTTGGACCTCAGCACTATTTCCGATACAATAAAGTGCATTAAGTAAAATTAGTTGTTCCAATTTAGCAGACTTTAAGTATACCATGAGTACACAATTACAGGGTATTTTTAGTGAGTATAAATATGCAAATGTGTTAGTAATATATTTGGCATCTAATAAGTACATTTTTAGTATATTGTATTTATCTTTCACTCAGGTCATTTTAGGAGAGAAGCTCAGTTTGCCTTGCTATATCAGACTGTGATGTCTAGAAAGCAGTGAATATTGCTTGCGAAGCACTGCTCGATGTACGACTGTGATATTCAGAGAGCATAAAACCAACATAGCGCAGGTTGACCTTTGATTCGTGAATGCTTTTCCCTTGAAATGTCTCCACGGCTGCTGAGTAAAGTCAGTGAATATTCATCCATGCAGGTCTATATCACAATAGCAAAGTTAATTGGAAAGACAGTGTTCTTGGCTACAGTTCATCACAACACAATCACACAAGTCTGCCAGAAGATCGTACAGAGTGACACAACATCATGAATGGAGCGAGGGATGTTAAATATTTGGCACTACTGCATTTTAATTCCATTGAGCAGATGTTCACCGTGCTAAGTCAAGCTTTATCTCACTGTCATTTAGATTATTTAATGGCAACACATTGTGATAGGGAGAGACCAGGATGGTTGTAACACATGGCGATCTGTAACACCCTCAATGTAATCAATTAGAAATGAACTACAGGGGTGAAATCACCATTGAACATGAGATTCAGTAAAGAGGGGGGTATATTTGACCTGTTTTCCTTAGAAAAATCAACTCAAATATATATATAAAAAAATCACAGTTTGGATGCAAGTAGTGTAGATTTCTGAACTACTTAAATTTGTTGCAGGCAAATATGATGATACTAAAAGTTGGACAAAAATAGCTTAAAAAGAGAACTAACAATGCACTCCAACACTTACACATCAAAATAACAACAACAAAATAAGAAATGCATTTTTTTTATTGATAATGGAGTGCAGGTTTAAACCTTTTGTCTGATATTTGAGTAAAAGAGAGGAATGGCTCGATACTCAGTTCAATACTGTTTGGATTAGACTGGATTTTCTTCCACTAAGAGTCACACTTGCTGAATCATAGTGTACTAAAACTCTTACTGGAATACATGATGTATTATTTCAGTAAGAGTTTATGATCAAACAGAAATAAAGACTTTAGTAAGTGCACCTTGATATTATTGGGTTGGACCCTATTTTGCCTTCAGAACTGCCTTAATCTAAAGACAACATCAGATATTATATACACGTAAATCATTTGAGCATATCTGTTTATGTCTAGTGTGTAATTTTTGTTTTGATTCTTCGTGGCATTGATTCAACAAGATGCCGGAAACGTTCCTCAGTGATTTGTCCATATTGTCATGATATCATCAAACAGTTGCTTTAGATCTGCACATTTGTGATGCGAATCTCCCGTTCCAAAGCTACTGTACTGGATTGAGATCTGGTCACTGGTTTAGTGAACTCATTGTGATGTTCAAGAATCCAGTTTGAGATGATTTGTGACATGGTGTGTCAGCAACAATACTCAGGTCAGCTGTGGCGTGTAAATGATTCTCAGTTGGTGCTAAGGAGCCCAAAGTGTGCCAATAAAATATCCATTACACCATTACACCACCAACAGCCTGAACCACCGATACAAGGCCAGATGGATCCATGCTTTCATGATGTTTCCACCAATTCTTGACCATCTAAATATCACAGCAGAAATCCAAACTGGTGAGCTTGTGTGAACTGTCAGCCTCAGTTTGCTGTTCTCGTGACACCGGTGTGTTTCTTCTCTTGCTTCAGGTTGGACGGGTTGTATCAAGTGTTTACATGAGTTACTGTTGCCTTTCTATCAGATGAACCAGTCTGGCCATTCTCCTCTGACCTCTGAACTTTGACATCAACAAGGCATTTTCAATCCCTGGATATTTTCTTCTTTTCCAGACTGATCTCATGAAATCGCATATGTATGTTTTTCCATTTTTGGCGTGCTATCAACATGCATAATCGCTTTTCAGCATGTTTATGAATACATTTATATTACTGTATATATAAATATATTACCTACCTCAACCCTGTCCCTAAACCTACCCGTCCCTGGGGTTAATAGCATTTATGAATCTTCTCCTGCCATCCTAGGAAAAAATATCGCTCCCCAGATGTAGATCTTCGTTTTGCTCGGACATTTAACGGCATGTACATACATGCAGAATCAGCTCAGACATTTAACGGCGTAAGACATTACACGCAAAAGATGACGGTTCGTTTCGACGTGGATATATCAAGCGGATAGCTCAAAATGTGTATGGATAACACGCCACTTGACTTGAAAGTGCGTAAAGTAAAGTCGTGCCGCCGTGTTGTCTTCGGACCATTCCCTGTAAACCCTAGAGATGGTTGTGTGTGGAAATCCCTGTAGATCAGAAGTTTCTGAAATGCTCAGTAGTGTTGTTTACACGAAGACCATTTTCAAAAGTTTACATTTTCAAGCAACCAAAACGCAAATAAATGGCCAAAACGCACCAAAAAGTTTGGCATTTTTAGTTGAAAACAGATAACCGTTACCTAACGACAAACGGCACCGTTATCTAAGTAAACACCAGTGTGTTGTGTTTCTTTACATCATGGCATCGGCATATGCCTGCCTAGCATAAATAAAATTGCATTTTTAGTTGTTTTCACGGATCTTTGTGAGCAGAGATCGCTTTGACAACGTTGTCATCTGTACGTGAAAAGCGTACAAGGAAAAACTTTCTGTTTTGTGCATTGTCGTTGTATAAACGTACCCTCAAACTAATCTTCAAGGTGGAGGCATGGATTTCTCCATCCAACTTTTAACGTTCTTTTTTTTGATGAACTTCCTTTTCTAGATGACTTTATACTGCTGAATAAAGCCAACCGTACTTTTCCCTCTGTGTGTCGCCGAGTGGCCTAGACAAAAGCAAAAGCTCTCATGTCTGTCTTTGTTGAAAGCCCTCACCGCTGTAACTCACTATCATTTGTTCAGGCGTGCACCTCATGAGCCAGACGAAAGATGGCAAATGCATTTCTGTAAGTAATTTTTAACCATCAAGAAATGTAATGGTTCCAATTGAGTTTACTCCATTTAAGATGACACACATTTTGTGCCCTTGAGAAGAAAAATAGAATATTAATGGGTATCGAAGTGGACTAAAACTTCAGAAAAGCCACGGCTAATGGAGTGTATTGAGCACATTAATAACAGAGGCTGTGGGTTTGGAATAATCTTATTATGGTTTGAAATTATAGGAACACGAAACAAACAATACTCGAAACTGAAGGAAGCGTGTTTAATATGAAGATATTAATAAAGCTGACAACAGGTTTACGCACTCGAATGATTAGAGAATAGAAGTGTTTAATCATTCTTAAATCACCAAAACATGAGCTATTATGTGTATAATTGGGCTATATTTGCATCCATAGTTCATATTCAAGTAAATATTATGGCAATGAGATGCACAGATTTTGAACTCAGTTTTCGATCAGATCAGCTAAAATATGCTGTTTTGCACATGAAAGGTTGTGGAAGAGTTTTATGTTAAAATGAATTATCTTAACCCAGTTTATTATTCATTAACTACTATATTCTCCCTAAAAGTGAACACTGAGACCCTCAGGCACCATCTAAACATTGAGACAGCATCCTATAAGATCTGTCAATCACTTCCCAGCTCAACCAATAGGGTGATTTTGGGGGCGTAGCATGCTACTGTAGCATGCTGATTTTTTAATCATTTTTAATCACCAAAACATGTAAATGCCCATGCCATTTTGTATGCAACTCTGTCATTGCACATGATTCCCCAAAAACGTTCCTTAAAAATCATGACGCATCATTTAGACACTTTCTACACCAACTGAGAAAAATAAAATAACTCCACATTTTGTTACACAAATTGAAGGGACATTTTTATGTCATAACAGTGTATTAGAACTGGACCAACAATGTACTAATTGAATTTGTAAACCTGTTTGGCAAATGAAATGTAATATATTTTCATACTGTTATTTGCTATTATGCATTTCTATTTTCCCCCAGATTAGTTGAGTTGCAGATCTCTTTATGAGTTAATTTCTTGTTTCAATCACTTGTCTGAAGGGTCACAGGTGCACAAACAGAGGATATAAATTTACGGCCAGGGTCCAAAAATAGCATGCCAAATGTGAATTAAAATTGGCTTTGGTGAGTAAAGTCACTCGCCAACTGGCTGTAAGCGTTATTATGAACGACGTGATAATCAGACCCTCTCTGCTAACATGGATGAGAGTGATTCAAGTAAAGACTTACAACCTGTCTACTAAAAACATCTGGCAAGACTCAATTATCTTCTAATGACTTTTACCAGCTGTTAGACCTTTTATTGACAGGCGTGTACCCTTCCCAATCTTGTCTATTCAATTGAATTTGCCACAGGTAACTTCAAATGCTCTTATAGCCAGTGTCCCACAAAAGGGCGTGAATACTTATGCAATTATCTCAGGTTTTTTCTATTTTTTTAATAAATGTGCCAAGCTATTACATAACTGTTTTTATTTTTTTCATGATGGTGAACACAGTGTACTGTAGATTGATGTGGAAAGTAAGTAGTTAGAAGCAGTTTAGCATGAGACTGCATGATTACTGTAACGTGGCACGAGGCCGAGTAGAATCCATTTGCAGCTTTATTAAAGATTGGTCAGACAGGCAGTGGTCAGAGATCGGCAAGACAGGGTTATCAGAGAACAGGCACAGAGAATAGTCAATGAACAGGCAGAAGGTCAGGGCAGGCAGCAAACAACAAGAATCCAGAACAGTCCAAATCAGGGCAGGCAGCAGACAGGCAAGGGTGATATAGCAATCCAAGGTCGGTACACAGAACAGGCAGATCAGGGAAAAACGCTTAGTCATTACAGGCCGGGGCAATGCAATACTTCGCACTGAATCTCAGTTTGAGTGTGGCTTAAATAGGCAGTTCTGATGAGGTTCAGGTGTGTGAGCAATCAGTCCCAGGAATGAGGTATTATGGTCAATGGAGTTCTAGTGAGAGTTAGTATTCTGGTGATGGCTCCCTCTGGTGGCGAAGAGGAGGCGGTGCAGGAGCCTGCTCCGTAACAGAGCCCCCCTCCTGCGAGCAGCTCCTGAGGCGAGAAGGCAGGTGACGCCGGGGTCTTCCACGAGGTCTCGGGGCCGGTTTCTCCGGATGATTGCGATGAAACTCCTCCGTGAGTGATGGGTCCAGAATATCACTGGCGTTGACCCAAGATTGTTCCTCCGGACCGTACCCCTCCCAGTCCACTAGATATTGAAGGATGTTACCCCGGCGTCTGGAGTCCAGCACTTCGTGCACCCCGATACGCCTCCTCGCCATCAATCAGGAGTGGTGCAGGATCTGGGGCTGTGGCTCCCGCCTCCGACACTCCTCTTGGCTCATCAGCGGGTTTCAACAGAGATACATGGAATGTGGGAGAAATACGATAATTAGCGGGTAAATCTAGACGAAAAGATACAGGAGATACTTGTTTTATTATTTGAAATGGTCCAACATACCTGGGACTAAGTTTGCGACAGGGAAGTCGAAGTCTCAAATCTTTAGTGGAGAGCCACACCCACTGACCAGCGCTGTACCTGGGACCCGGGCGTCGATGACGATTAGCTTGCTGTTCTTGGCGTCGGACCGCATGAAGGAGATGAGTATGAGCCTGATCCCAGACCGTTTCGCTCTTGCGTAGCCACTCAGTCACAGAAGGTAATTCAGTTGGTTCCCCGGTCCACGGAAACAGAGGAGGTTGAAAGCCCAGAATGCACTTGAAAGGGGTTACACCAGTCGCTGGTTTGATAAGCGAGTTTTGTGCGTATTCTGCCCAGAATAAATATCGACTCCATTCAGCTTGTTCTTCCTGACAGTAGGATCGTAGAAAACGTGTGACATCCTGATTAAGGCGTTCAGTTTGACCATTGGATTGGGGATGATAACCTGATGTCAAACTGACATTAATGTTGAGACTTTTAAAGAATGCAGTCCACACTCTGGATGTAAACTGAGGCCCCCGATCTGAAACTATGTCTTCAGGTAACCCATACAGGCGGAAAACTTGATTGCATAGAATTTCGGCAGTTTCCAAAGCAGTTGGGAGTTTGGGTAGGGGTATGAGTCGACATGCCTTGGAGAATCGGTCCACTATGGTTAGGATGGTGGTGTGACCTTGGGATTTTGGCAGATCAGTGATGAAATCGATAGCGATATGAGACCATGGACGGAGAGGTGTGGGAAGTGGAGTTAACAGGCCCGCAGGTAGTTGTCTGGGTGATTTAGACATGTTACAATTTATACAGTTCTTCACATGCTTGGTGGTGTCAGTCTGTAACGTGGGCCACCAGAAGCGATTCTGCAGCAAGTGGATGGTGGCTGTGATACCGGGGTGCCCTGAACTGGGATTCGAGTGAACGTGATCAAGGAGTCTGGCTCGGAGTGGTTCTGGAACAAACAATAGATTGTCAGGACATTCAGGTGGGGTTTGAACGTGATCATTAGCCTGCTGAATTTCCGTGATAAGGTCCCATTGCACCGGAGCTATCAAGAGGTTGGACTGGAGGATGTTCTCTGGAGTGTGATTCAGGAGGGACCCCTCAGACTGACGTGATAGAGCATCAGCTTTGACATTTTTGGACCCTGGTCGATACGTGACGGTGAATTGGAAACGGGTAAAGAATAGTGCCCATCTAGCCTGTCGGGGATTGAGGCGTTTAGCTGACCGTAGGTACTCCAGATTTTTATGATCAGTGAGAACAATGAAAGGTTGATCTGCCCCCTCCAGCCAGTGTCGCCATTCCTCCAGTGCCAGTTTCATGGCGAGCAGTTCTCTATTACCCACGTCGTAATTTTGTTCTGCTGGCGAGAGTTTGCGGGAGAAGAAAGCGCACGGATACATTTTCTCTGGATTACCCTGTCTCTGAGAGAGTACCGCCCCGACGCCAGTGTTAGAAGCATCAACCTCCACGATGAATTGCCGTTTGGGGTCAGGATGGTGAAGGATGGGTGCTGAAGTGAAACGAGATTTGAGTTCCTGGAAAGCCTGCTCTGCATCAGTGGACCATTTTAATCTGGATGACGAGAGTTTGGTCATAGCGGTGAGTGGAGCTGCAATGATGCTGAAATTTCGAATGAATCTCCTGTAGAAATTTGCGAAACCCAGAAAACGTTGTAGTTCCTTTAGCGTTTGAGGTAACGGCCAATCTAGAACTCCTTTTACCTTTTTCTCGTCCATGGCGACCCCTTCGTGGCTGATAATGTAGCCCAGGAATGACGTGCTGGTTTGATGAAATTCACACTTCTCAGCTTTGGCGTACAGTTGATGTTGAATGAGTCGATTGAGGACCAGTCTGACCTGTTGAATGTGTTCCTCCAGAGAATTCGAGTAGATAAGAATGTCATCGATGTAGACTATCACCCATTTCTCCAGCATGTCTCGAAAGATGTCGTTCATGAAAGACTGGAACACGGACGGGCTGTTGGACAATCCGAAGGGCATGACGAGATATTCATAGTGCCCACTAGTGGTGGAAAACGCCGTCTTCCATTCATCCCCCTCTCGAATACGGATCAGGTTATAGGCATTGCGTAAGTCTAGTTTAGTGAAAAACCTTGCTTGACGGAGTTGTTCGAGGGCTGCTGGCACTAGTGGAAGTGGGTAACGGAATTTCACTGTGATGTCGTTCAAGGCTCGGTAATCGATGCAGGGTCGTAAACTTCCATCCTTTTTCTTGACGAAGAAAAACCCTGCAGCAGCGGGAGAAGTAGAGGGTCTGATGAAACCTTTGGCGAGTTCCTCCTGGATATAGGTTTTCATGGCTTCAGACTCGGGTTGAGACAGAGGAAACACTCTTCCACGAGCCGGTGAAGTACCTGGGAGCAGGTCAATGGCGCAGTCAGTGGGGCGGTGTGCAGGGAGTTGAGATGCTTTCTTACTGCTGAATGCCTCCAGAAGATCGGTGTATACAACGGGAATCTTGGTCTCTTCGTGGGCTGAGGATGCTGGGTCAATTTTAGGTGATGGAAGAATATTCGTTCTCGATGATAGAGGTTTAGAGTTGGGTGGATTTGTAGTTTCACTTTCAGTTTCACGGGGCGGAGCACGGATCACAGGAGTCAGACAACGGTCATGGCATAATGAATCCCAGCGTACAATTTGTCTCTCTGTCCAGGAAATTTGTGGGTTATGGGTTTGTAACCAAGGAAAGCCCAGTACTACGGGATGATGAGGTGATTGAATTACATAAAATGTGATTAGTTCAGTATGTAAGGGACCAACATGGAGTTCAATTTCTTCGGTGTTATATTGAATTTTCCCTTTTCCGATGGGACGTCCGTCTAACGCCTCCACTGCCAAGGAGGAAAGACAAGGTATTAGCTCCAGTCTGCATTGTTTCGCAAAGGTATCAGAAATAAAATTTCCAGCTGCCCCAGAATCAATGAGAGCTGTGGTATTAAACTGATCTCCTCCTATCGTAAGAACTACGGGCAGCTTTAAACTTGAGGGTTTCAAAGGAATTTCTGAACATGAACTCACCTGACGGGAACTGGTAACTGGGCGAATTGGGCAAGCAATTTTCATGTGTCCAGGTTGACCACAATACATGCACAGCCGGTGTTGCTTTCGACGTTCTCTCTCCTCAGGAGTGATGTGAGAGAATCCCACCTGCATGGGCTCTGCTGCGGGAAATGTCTCGTGATGATATTGCTGGAATGGTCGATTAGATCGTCGGGAACGAATGAGGTTATCCACTTGAATTGCTAGATCGATGTACTCCGTTAATGTCTTCCCTTCATCTCGACAGGCCAGTTCGGATTGAAGTTCGATAGTGAGACCCTTGCGAAACAGAGTTTTCAATGTGCTCTCTACCCAGTTGGTTTGAGCGGCGAGTGTGCGGAAAGTGAGGGCGAAATCAGCTGCAGATTTATTTCCTTGATTGAGAGCTAGTAACTGTTCCCGGCATCTCCTCGCTCAGATGTATGTTCAAAGACATGACGGATTTGTCTGACAAACTCACTGAAAGAAGTGATGGATGATCTATTGGTGTCCCAAACAGCTGTTGCCCATTCCAGCGCTCTTCCTGTCAGAAGCGAACAAACGAATGCAATCCGGCTGGCGTCTGAGCTGTAAAATGATGGTTGCTGTTCAACAAAGAGAGAGCACTGAAGAAGAAATCCCTTACATTTCGTTGGGTTACCATCGAATTTCTCTGGAAACGCCAGTCGTGGAGCGACCGATGCAATGGAGCTCGCTGGGGGAGTTTCAACTGGAGGACTGACAGGAGTGACCGGTGGATTGGTGATTGCGGATCGTAATTCGCTCAGACCGTGTACCAGCTTCTCTGTGAGCGTAGTCAGGTGACTGAGTTGTTGATGATGCAGGTCCAGACGAGAAGCTTGAGACGTGAGTTCGTCGGATATCTGTAGTACAGCTGCTGGATTCGTTGGTGGCGAAGTATTCTGTAACGAGGCACGAGGCCGAGTAGAATCCATTTGCAGCTTTATTAAAGATTGGTCAGACAGGCAGTGGTCAGAGATCGGCAAGACAGGGTTATCAGAGAACAGGCACAGAGAATAGTCAATGAACAGGCAGAAGGTCAGGGCAGGCAGCAAACAACAAGAATCCAGAACAGTCCAAATCAGGGCAGGCAGCAGACAGGCAAGGGTGATATAGCAATCCAAGGTCGGTACACAGAACAGGCAGATCAGGGAAAACCGCTTAGTCATTACAGGCCGGGGCAATGCAATACTTCGCACTGAATCTCAGTTTGAGTGTGGCTTAAATAGGCAGTTCTGATGAGGTTCAGGTGTGTGAGCAATCAGTCCCAGGAATGAGGTATTATGGTCAATGGAGTTCTAGTGAGAGTTAGTATTCTGGTGATGGCTCCCTCTGGTGGCGAAGAGGAGGCGGTGCAGGAGCCTGCTCCGGAACAATAACAAATGAGGGGAAAATTATGGGAAAATTAAAATTGGCTTTGGTAAGTAAACTAGCTGTTAACATTATTAGGAATTGCAAAATGATGCTGAACTCTTTAAATTGAGTTGTAAGCATGAACTAGGCCCTTGCTTGGCACTAACAGGGATGTGAGCGAATCAAAGTAAAGACTTACAAGACGTCTAGAAAACATCTGGCTTGACCAATGACTTATCAGTGAAAAATGATTACCATCAAATGTTGTAGAGCTTTAATAACTAGTTGCAAAGTTGCTTATGGTTGGTTGAATATATCAAATGGACCAATGAAGTGGGTATTTCATTTTTTCTTTTGTTTACTGAGAAATGTTTCTGCCATTCATTATGCCAATGTTAGTTCACCTCTGAAAGCCAGTACCTTTGACATTTAGCAAGTAGTGAACTAGACAAAATGACATATTTAAGCTCTTTAGACCATGACAGGGATGAATTAACTCACATTTTATCCCAAATGAATGACATTTTAAGCATTTGAAGGCTGTCGTAGACGTTTGCTCACTGACCAAGTTGCTCAAAATGGACCCGAATAACATCCATCTGAAGACTGACTGTTGATTGAATCGTCATGTCAAGGGAATCTGGGACATTCCTAGTTCATTTCCATTTTTTTCATCAGGTCAGAAGTTAACCAACAAAGACATCCAATCAGACATAAAAAGAAAGACTCGCAAATGTGACATTCAGATGTGCTGTACTATATATAATCTCATTTCGCATAACTTTCTCAAACACACAGTCAAGTAAAAATGCAAATACTTTAAATAAATAAATACAAATTGGACTATATTTGCATCCATTGTACATATTCAAGTTATAAATACTATATTTGGGCAATGAGAAGCACAGATTGTGACCTCAGTTTCAAGTTTTTGATCAGAAGCACTAAGAGTGTCCTCTAAGATCTGTCAATCACTTTACAGCTCAACCAATAGGGTGAGTTTGGGGGCGTGGCTACTATAGCATGATTGAGCATTTGGGTTCCCCTAGTATAGTGTTTCTGGCAACTATACTTTTGTTTAGTATTTTTTTTATTTGTTTAGCCCTAGTATTTGCATAGGTCACCTTACTGGGGTGACCTCTTAGAAATGTCCAGCTCCAGTGTCCTGTCAAATACTCTTTGTTTCACTGTAAAGTCATTAACAAATGGAAACACCTTACTTGAAGGGGTGTGCATAAGACTGACATGACACATGACATGTTTTAATGCAAATATGACATTGTTTGAGATGTCTTTGTCATGACATCTTGACATAAACCAATACATCATAACCTGTGCTTTATTGGTTAACATTGCATTAAACTGTCAGGTGGTTGGCTTTGACATTGGCTGTCATGAAGACATTATAACGTTTTAATGACAAATTCAATTAGTACCACTGTAGTTGAGGTCACGAAAAACATACAAGACACGGCTTATAATGCCTCATGTTTTATGACATTTTTATGACAATTAAGTTGTTTTGGTAATGTCAAATTGTCAACACCAAGACACTGACAGGTTATGATGTATTGGTGTATGTCAAGCAAATGACACTTGTCATAAACATGCATAAAACCTCCTTCATATTCATGACACGTGTTCATGTCAGTCTTATGCACACCCCTTCAAGTAAAGTGTTTCCAAATATAACATACCAACTGCGATCAGCAATAATAACAAGCCTAATACTCACAATAAAAATGATAAGGTCATATAGATCATAACACAGTCTCTGAGGTGAGAAGTGGATTATCCTTCAGCTGAAATGATTGTCTTTTGATCCTGAGATTCGAGGCAAGTGTTGGATCACAATACTTAGCAGGGCTCTCAAGTTGACAAATCAACCTAATACAAAGTATTTATTCTGTTTCTCTTCGACCTGCACCGTCTCCTCCTCTAATGGGCCGACCCTTTTCGACCTGACATCTTCTGAAAGATAGATGCAATGATTAATGCATCCATGGCAAAGATAAAATTATAAGTTATGACATGATTTTAAAAGTGAACTATAACATCGATAATGCAATACATTTTAATTTATTTAGTGCTTTTAAGTCTGTTTGGAGAGAGAGATGTTTATAATGTGACAATATGTCAGTCATCATGTGATAACGAAAATGACTGACTACTCGAGCAGGTGTTGTCAGTCAAACTGTTGGCTAAGTTACAGAAATCATGAGAAACTGATGCTGATTATATGGGAAACATTCTCTAACAGCAGTCAAGTTGTCATTATGTCAAACAAGTTTATGTAACATTAAAACAGGAAATTAAAACTTATCTTGAATCTTACCCAGATACAATAGTGCTGTTTTCTGATTGGGTATTGTGTAACCCCTTTCTCTTTTTTGATTAGCTTATACCTAAGAACTCCAGGGGACTCAATAATGAGAGCGAAATTTTGGGCGCTGTGGCATTAGCATATTAAATAATTATAAATAGTTTTTCAGCGTGATAAATACAATGTGTGGCGGAAGTGCGTGACAAAAGACCGAAATGAGTGACTGTCATGCTCAATGCGTGACACTTGAGAGCCCTGAATTATGGATCTTTTATTCTGGATGGCAAGAGCAGTGACTGTAACACCAAGTGTATTTCGCAGTATTAAACATATCTATGTATGTATCTACAATTTCATCAGGCTCTGAAAATTCTTCAAAGAGAATACAGAGAATGGCCTTCTCAGCTGCCGTAGTTGGCAACTCTTGCGTCATCAGAACAGGGTGTTCAATCGCACCACCGCTTCCGTTTGCAACTTTTTGTCGTGTCTGGACGCATCCCAGATCATTTATCACACTGTTTTAGACACTGTGAGAAAAAGCTGATGCTGCAATGTGTATTATGTGCAACCTCAAGTGAGTTTTGACCTTGGATGCATGCAAACCTATTGTAGGAAACTGTCTTAGGAATCAATACGATAGCATAATAGGGGCTCTTTAGGTGTATAATTAGGAGGCAAAACCTCTCTTGCCATCACCCTGTTCCTGTCTCACACAGAGCTGGCTTTCGAGGCGAACTGATGTTGTTGAACTGCGTTTGATAATCTGTCATCCACACGCCATGCTCTGTGTCATCAACATGCCACAAACACTGCTTCAGAAATTAAACACTGACATTTTAACTTGAAAATCTGCACTTACGTGACATGCTGACAAAAACCAAGCAAATACCAAGAAGTGTTTGCTTAACCGGAAAACCAGTGGAGGCTTCTGACAGGAGCGTTTTTTATTTTATTTATTTATTTATTTGCCACTTCCCAACATGCATCAGCCAGCGTAAGATTTATGGCTTTTCTAATTAATTTTTGCAAAGCTGGCAGACACTTGAGCGAACTGTGATGTTCCTCCTGGATTCTGATTAACAGGGCTGAATTCATTATTGTCCTGTAGTGCTCGTCTGGGTCCTTAACGGCCCTGGCTAATTAAAAAGAATAATGCTGCCAATATTATATCGTATGCAATCAACATTTATGCTTACTTGTAAAAACGCAAATACACAAAAGACTGTAGGTGTGTAGCATTAACCTTGACCTAAAGCAAGAGAACCTTTAAACAACTCGTGTTGCTTTAAAGGGTACATATCATGCTTTTAAATCATTCATTTTTACATATAAATCATACATTTGTGGTCTATTTAAACATAACTGCAATGCATGGGTCTGAATTCCTCATTATTATACTGTAGCTCCACAGGCCCCTTTTCTGATGATCGTCTGTGAGCAACTCGTTTTGAAGCGGCCCCTTTAAATAAAAAGAAGATGTGTCACACCACGCCCACTCTCCAGGTCGCCGAGTTCAACTCCACCCTGTTCGGCCATTTTTGTAGTTTGATTAGAGATATATGATTATATACTATAGCTTCAAAGAACATTTTTATTCACATGTTAACAAAAATGTTAACAATGGAAGATTTGTTTGAAGACCGTTTTTCTATGGTCTCGGACTTATCTTGGACTCGCTGGTATTCAGACTCGGATTTGTCTCGGTCTCGGCCACTGGTCTCGCCAATTATGGCTTTTTGTCTCGACCCAAGTCCAACATTTTTTGTATGTGTGTTCATTTATTACTAGCCTATCAGGGTAACATTAACTTAGAAAATGCCAAAATTAACCGACCAAGTGCTCACTACAACGGAGCACGTTTTCTCATGCTGTTACTATAGTTACTAAATGTTGCGCACAATTGTAATACCCGCAGGTCTCCCATTTAATAATAATAATACACACTCGCGTTTAGGAGTCGGGACATGACGGAATATTCACTTGCACAATCGGGCCAGTAGAGCGTCGTGAATAAAGTTTACCATTTGCACGTCTTTTTAAGTCTTACCAGTTTAAACATTCAAGCGATTTTTAACTAATCCGTGCTCGCGCGCTCTCTGGGATGATTTCTGCGCGAGCAAAACTCAAAACTGTGTCAATTTCGGTCTTTGTGAGTATACTCTAAACATAGTTGGTTTTATCTTTAATAAGCATAACACGCATGCCAGTATAATGAACACAATCCGTGCACTAGCTCTTAGGGTGGCAGCAACCATGTGACGGTCAATAATTTTGTCGTCAACACAAGAAAAGAGAGCTTTAAGTTAAAGGAATCAGGATTGATCGCCTAAGTGTTTCATTTACTAAGACTAAAACACTATCCAGTGTAATTTTCCATTTGATTACTTTATTCAGTTTCTGTCTATGAATACTAGTGTTAGACCTATTCAAAAACTTTTATCTTTATTTGTCTTTATTTGTATGTATTGTATTTATTTGTGCAACTTTTTTAAAATCAAGCCTTGTGTTGTGTAAATTCTTTACCCCATTGTAAAAAAATGCAATGAGCACAAACATTTAGGCAAGATAAATTTAATAATTTTGTTTGGCAAAAACGAAATTCAGGCCCTGAAGACTTTTTTTTCCTGGACTCGGTCTTGACTCGGACTCGAACCTTTTTGGACTCGGTCTTGACTTGGACTCGACTAGTCCTGGTCTTCGAAACAAAGGTGGTCTTGACTATAGCCCTAGTATGTAAGTTAACAGTATTGTGTTATAAGTGAAAGTTGATTATTTCTGGAACTGTTGGGCTGGTTGTCCATGTCCTTATTTGTCAGTTCTGCTGCAAATACTGTGACGTAATTGTTCAAAAAACGTATTAGAGAACAGAAAAATCTGAACAGGTTGAAAAATATGACCAAACCAGAATATAAAGATATAAACGAAGCACCTGAACAGAATAATTGTATCTTTTTCTGTGCTTATAAACAGGACCGGCGCGTGCCCTTCTGCCGCTACTAGGCAAAAACAATTGTGCCGCCCCTCTATTTGCAACGTATACCAGCAACAACACACAAAGACCAATATGCCATATACATATAACGCAAAACTAGCAACAACACACAAAGACCAATATGCCATGTACATATAACGCAAAACTAGCAACCACACATAAAGACCAATATGCCATATATAATGCAAAACCAGCAACAACACATAAAGACCAATATGCCATATATAATGCAAAACCAGCAACAACAACACATAAAGACCAATAAGCCATACGCAAAACTAGCAACAACACACAAAGACCAATAAGCCATATAATGCAAAACTAGCAACAACACATAAAGACCAATATGCCAAATATAATGCAAAACCAGCAACAACACATAAAGACCAATAAGCCATACGCAAAACTAGCAACAACACACAAAGACCAATATGCCATATATAACGCAAAACTAGCAACAACACACAAAGACCAATATGCCATATATAACGCAAAACCAGCAACAACACATAAAGACCAATATGCCATAACGCAAAACCAGCAACAACACACAAAGACCAATAAGCAATAGGCCTACAAAACGCAAATTGTGCCCAAAATGTCAACAATAATACAGTTTATGCAGGAGGCAATTTAGGCAAATGCCTGCTGGCATTTTTCTTTCAGCAGTCATGACAGGACTTTTCCAAATAATCACATTTCACCTCCTCAAATTACTGTTGTTTGCAAATTTCTTTACACCACTTTCTGTGCCGTAAACACAACAAATGAAATGTCTGCAAGCACATATATATCATCAGCAGGTTCAGCATAAAATAATGACTAAAGAGCAAATAAAGCTTAACTTACGTTTCAGAAGCGCGCACGACGGGCCTTCATTCGCAGCAAAGCTCTTCACGGCATCCTCTTTATTGATTCTCTGAGCCAGTTCACGCTCTAGATTGTTGCCAGTCTTGTTTCATTGTACTGCGAGTGCGAAGGTAGTATTTTTTATCAATTTCAACATTGAGAAACTGCGTTCTCCCGAAGCGATATCGTTTCGACGACGACATCCTGTCCCTGATCGGTGATTAACGGACGATCTGTTCATTACGTGACACAATGAATGAACGGATCACCCAAATGAAAGTAAGACTCGGAAGGTAAAGTAATTATTTATGTTTACGGCATTATGATTTCTTAATTTAGAATATAATCAACATTGCGTAGGTGGATGTGATCGGGGAAATTGACAGTTAAAAGAATAACATTTAAAGCCAGCCACTTACGAAATGACTCAAATGACTCAAGAGAGTCAGTAAAATGATCCGAACTTCCCAAGCATTCATTTCAATGGCATGTACCACCATTAAAATGCTGTCATAATATCTAGAACTGGTTTTAACTTTGGTTTGGTTGTCACACGAATATTCGAAAATTTCTGCATAGCACCAAACTTAAAGTATTGACTACAAAACGCTATTGAGAATTTTAAAAGTATACCTTTCATTGAAAACAATTCTGACTTTTTTGGAATATCATGGGACAAGTTATTATAGTACTTTTAAAGGCTTTTCAACACATTTTTTTTAAATGTAAGTGCAATAGGCATAACCATTGTTTTGGTTAACGGAAAGTGAAATTAATAATTTGCATACCTTTTAAACAAATGACAGCTTGCCTTGACTTGACATTTATGAACAATGCTTTTGCTGAGAACACAAGCTTCAACCTTTCAGTTCACATCCAGCTTTACTATCCAGTCACCTTCTGAATGCCTGATTTTATGGTGTTCAGTTGTTCCCAACAGCAGTTAGAACAATATGATGAATGTAGAATTGTTGCTTGGAGGACAGAATTCACAAAACAAACATAAAAAGAACAGATAGAGAAACACACATCTGTGTAATTGGACTTTTGACTCAAATCCATAGTTAATGAGTATATAGATGTACCATGTGACAACTTGCCCCATCATTTCCAATAATATGGTAAACATATTGTGCTGTCTGAACTTGAGCGTATAGGGCTGTCAAACGATTAATCGCATTAAAAATAAAAGTTTGTGTTTACATAATGTGGGTGCACTGTGTATCATTATTTTATATATATAAATACACACACATGGTTGTATATATTTAAGAAATATGTCTATGTATATACTGTATATAGCTTTATTTATAATTTATATTATATATAAATATAAATATTAATACTAATTAATATTAATTAATATAATATTAATATATATATATATATATATATATATATATATATATATATATATATATATATATATATATATATATATATATATATATATTTAAATATTAAAACTTTATAAAAATAAAAGTTTTAGTTAAATAAACAACCCAATTGCACAGTGTTAATGAATAAAGTTTTGACTTTTGGTTCCCTATATTCCAATTAACACTGATGTGAAAAGGTTTCAGAGGGCCGTTGGGATCATATCTTCTGAAATGTACATACATTTGAGATGAATCATCATGTGAAGGCGGGCACAGATTAAGGTCTTCCAAAAAAGACCTTGGTCTTCTGAAATATCTATAATTTCTTGCTCATATTTGTGTGGAAATATAACAGGCTTTGTGCATGTGATGGTCACGTTCTTCTCTTGAACGCTGCAGTGTGTTGGCCAAATGAATATCCAGGTGACCTTCACTGGGAATGAGTTTAAGTCTTCAGAACACACAACCTCTTTTAACTCGCCGTCTGCTTTCATCTGTTTTAACACAAGGCTTTCCTCTCTTCATAACTCTCCTCTCCATCGTCTCTGAAAGTCTGCAGTTGAACAGGCCTGTGGCAGAAACTCGTCTGATGTTCGGGATGAGAAGTCTCAAAGTTGGATTTGGTCATTTCATCTGAAATTCACTTCATCGCTTACTCTATATGCATATCATTTCATAATGGTAATTTGGTATCTTGCTTTTTATGTCTTGTGGTTCTTAGGATTCATTCATGCTTGAAACCAGAATGATTAAACTGTAAGTGACAGTAAATCGGTTACATTTTACAATAATGTGTCATCTGGTAACATTTATTGACTAACAATTAACAATATATTGTTACAGCAGTTATTGTTAATGTTTGTTAATAAACTTGTTAATATCATATATATATACACATATATCATATATTTTTTCCATGAAAAATTATCTCATAATTCTGAGATAATTAACTCGTAATACAGAAAAACAGAGCAAAAACTTTTTTTCCATGAAAAGTTAACTCGTTAATTTAGAAAAACAGAGCAAAAACTTTTTTTTCTCGGAAATTCTGAGATAATTAACTCGTCAATTCAGAAAAACAGAGCAAAATCTTTTTCATGAATAATTATCTCATAATTCTGAGATAATTAACTTGTTAATGAAAAAAAAACTGAGCAAAAACATTTTTTTTTCCGTGAAAAATTAACTTACAGAATTAATTAACTCGTTAATTTAGAAAAACAGAGCAAAAACTTTTCTCAGAATTCTGAGATAAATTAACTCATTAATTCAGAAAAAAATAGAGCAAAAGCTTTTTTTCATGAAAAAATATCTCGTTAATTTAGAAAAAACAGAGCAAAAACTTTCTTTTTTTCAATGAAACATTAACTCATTAATTTAGAAAAACAGAGCAAAAACTTTTTCGGAATTCTGAGATAATTAATCTCGTCAATTCAGAAAAACAGAGCAAAATCTTTTTTTCCATGAATAATTATCTCATAATTTTTAAAAACAGAGACAAAACTTTTTTCTCTGAATTCTGAGATAATTAACTCATTAATTCAGAAAAAATAGAGCAAAATTTTTTTTCATGAAAAAATATCTCGTTAATTTAGAAAAACAGAGCAAAAACTTTTTTTTCTCTGAATTCAGAGATAATTAAATCGTTAATTCAGAAAAACAGAGAAAAAAAAACTTTTTTCCATGAAAAATTACCTCGTTAATTTAGAAAAAACAGAGCAAAACTTTTTTTCTCTGAATTCTGAGATAATTAACTCGTTAATTAAGAAAAAAAAACAGAGCAAAAACTTTTTTCCACTGAAAAATCGATCTTGTAATTCTGAGATAATTAATTTGTTAATTCAGAAAAACAGTAAATTTTGTTTCCTCAAGTGAATGCAATACTCTTCCGTAAGTGTATCCCACAGTTGTTACGGCACAATATTTAATATTTCATTGATTTTAATGTCAAATATTAGAAGTGAAACAGTTCGTGTAATATTTAAATGAACACTGTCCTTGTTTGTTTTTTTATGAGAAAAGAATAAACTATTTTCACTATAAAGTAAGTGTTTCCCTCGACATCTCTTTTTCTTTTCATTGGGAAATGCCTTACGAGTTAGTGACATGTGGAGCTGTTTTACACACACGGCTGTTGACTGTACATTGGCATAAATACAGATTTACTTGCTGTGTTTCACAGGAGGAGGGCAAATGCTAATATCAAATGCAAATGATCAGGTCTGATCTCCCTAATCTGTGATAACATGAGAGTAAATGACAGCGGCTGTCCACCTTTGAAGTCTCCGCTTTGAAGACCATTTCTTTCGCTTCTGCCGTTCTTTCTTCTCTTCCAGTGGGGTTGTGTGTGTGAACCTTTCGTGAGACCACAACAGACTGCTAATGAATCCAGTCACTATCAAAGAGAATTTGATTAATGGTTAAACCTGATTAAATTTGATTAAACCTGACCTTTTTTTGTTTGTTCTTTGTTTTGTTTTTTTCCATTGATTGATAAATCAGTTGCAGTGTTTATCTACACATGTGCACATGAAAAATTGCACATCAGATTCAAAGCATTAGAATTGCTCATAATCCTGCACGACTGATCATATTCTCGCCACACATCCTGATATTCACAGATTTTTAATTTTTCATAAAATGAATGCAAGCAAAGTCATTTTAGAAAATCCTTTTGAATTCACTTGTAAGTTGCCTGAGCGAAGTACGTGCAGTAAAAATGATATTAATGTGAAAGTGCATATTCCTCTCATGTTATTAACACTTTCACACATCATGTTCGAGCACTTGTTAGATATTAGACTGTAATCACATCCAACCTTGGCTCTTCGCGCGGAGAAATCCTCAGTTTTAGCTCTTTGTGAATGTTCAGTACAGCAAAGAACCAAAAAGGGAAATATTTCTACATCATTTCATAAATTATTTTGGACGTTCATCGCCATGGCGATCTCACTGCGGCACGACGGCATCACATTCATGGATATTGCCTTTAATAAAACATTAGACTTTAATTTGACTTAGACGTTTCGAATCCAATAATTTTGCATTATAATGGGAAATGCTCTGCAGTTATTGTTATACTGCAGAATGTGATTTTTTAGTCACTTTTGAATCTCCCTAGAGGAAAACGTTATTGCTCACAAGTTGCTCTTCCATCGCTTGCGATCAGCTTTCAGCTTCGTCTCGGGGATTCTCCAACAATTTCTTAGGATAAACAAAACATAGCTGTCATACAGTAAGAGTACTGTACAGAGATAATACAGAAATAAATGTGGATGTCTGGCAGTGCTGACGTGTGATCTTGACAGGATCTGATGAGAAAAGTTAAACTTCAGATAAACTGCACATTTTTATAAGAAACCTTCAGAGAAATCTCAGATAAGTATCTCACCTGACACTAGTCGAGTTTCCATCCAAAGTTGGGGATTTAACTTATGCGCAAAATGCACACACACTCTAAAAAATGCTGTGTTGTTTTAACCCAAATTTGGGTCAAATATGAACAAACCCAAATGTTGGGTTAAAAATGTAAAAAATTAACCCAACTTCAACTTTCACTTTCATCAGTTTTTTTTTAGTTAACTTTTTAACCCAACATTTGGGTTTGTCCATATTTGACCCAAATTTGGGTTGAAACAGCCCAGCATTGTTTAGAGTGTGGCGTTCAGATGCTGGTGTTCGGGAACACACTCGTGTGTGTGAGATGCTTCTGGAGGGAATTAAACCACATCATTCCAATCACACACTTCGACTCTTTTATTTTATTTTTTTTATTTTTATTTTTTTTACATCAAGGGATTTCCTTGGGGAATGTGTTTATCAGATTTTAAAAACAAAAAAACAACAATATATGAAACTCAACAAATAAAGAATATGGTGCAAAAGTTTATTTATTTCAGTAATTCAACTTAAAAGGTGAAACTAATGAATTAGAATATTGTGAAAAGGTTTTCATGTCTGTAAGCCATAATCATCAACATCATTCAATCATCATTCAATCATTCAACAAATGCATGAAATATCTCACTTTACATGTAATGAGTCTATATAATATAGTAGTTTCACCTTGTAAGTTGAATTACTGAAATAAATGAACATAAATTGAATTACTCCATATTCTAATTTGTCGAATTTCACATGTAATTGAGCACATATGTTTTTATGCACATTTCTTTTTAAAATAGATATGCATGTTGCTGTTTCCATCCACTTTTTTTATTCAAAATACCCAAAAAAAAATATATTTAAACAAGCATAAAAAATAGGTGGATGGAAACATAGAAATGGATACTTAAAAAAAGCTTTTCTTGCAGAGTATTTTTGTCTTGTTTCCAGTCCACATATCTCTCTGCAAGAAAAGCAGGGGAGTTTTTTTATTTTATTTTTTTGCCATGTAACACTCACATCTAAAAAAAACACATATAATAGACATGTCTCATCCGAATCAGTACGGTAAGTCACAGATATTGTACTCACACTGTAATCACAACCATCCACACACACAAAAGGGCACAATTAAAATGACATCAATTCAGTTTCACATCATAGTTGATGGCACACGAAACATCTCACCGATGTTCTTCCCCATTCAGCTTTTTGTTTTTGCTCAACTACAGTAAACCTCAAACATAAGTTGTGATTCCGGCCCTTGGATCCCAGCTAAGCCCGACGCTCCTGCTTGTTACTCCCAGACAGAGTCCCGTCCATTGACACAGCTTAGGGATTGAGGCCGGATTAGTTGAGGAGAGAAGTGTAAGAAACGCTTGCCCTAATGTTGGCTCTGGAGCGATGTTGGAAAGTGCTTGCGAGCTCTTTTGTAAAGCCTCCTCCTCTCAATTAGATTGATTCCTGGGCCTTGGCCTTGCTTCAGAGAGAAGCTCATTTGTTTCAAATAGCTTTAAGATGTCTGGGGCAATGGAGCAAGGTGGATCTGTGCCTTAACCTTTCCTGCCCGGGAAACGGAGGCGCTCGACACCCAACAATAGATGCTCACTCACAGTACAGGCTGTCAGGAGATCCTGCTGGATATTACAGACTCTGAGTCTCCTCTTCATTAATCTCTGGAGCGTGGAACCACTTTACGGGAGCACGGGCATGTCTCAGCTCCTCATTCATACACTCTAAAAATGCTGGGTTAAAACAACCCAATTTGGGTTATTTTGGCAACCCAGCGCTGGTCACGTCCCTTTTTGACCCAGCGCTGGGTTGCCAAAATAACCCAAATTGGGTAGTTTTAACCCAACTATGTTTGAGTGCACTGTAAATGAGAACATTCAATATTTACAGAGGCTTGTGAAGAAAGAAAATTATTTTATTTTTATTTTTCAGTTTCATGAATAAAGCTCTGTGCACTCTAAAAATGTTGGGTTGTTTCAAATATAGACGAACCCAGCCGTTAGGTTACATATTTTAAAATTACTGAAATAAATGAACTTTTGCTCCATATTCTAATTTGTCGAGTTTCACATGTAATTGAGCACATATGTTTTTATGTTTTTAAATGACATTTTAACCCAATGTTTGGGTTTGTCCATATTGGACCATATTGGACAAACCCAAACATTGGGTTAAAATGTCATTTAAAAAGTAACCCAACAGCTGAGTTTGTCTATATTTGACCCAACGGTGGGTTAAAACAACCTAGCATTTTTAGTTTTTTTGAAGTTATATATAATGCACTGCAATTCGTTGATGATTGACAGACGAAGGAATTCATGATGATGGACTTGATTTTTCCAAATTCGATCTTCACTGTAATCCGTACGGATTTTACGAGGTAGCTAATTCGTACGAATTCATACGACCTCACTCAAACAAATTCGGACGATTTTTGCTAGATTTTTGTGAGTTTGTGCGTCTGCAGAAGTGTGTGAGTTTGTGTGTGTGTGTGTGTTTGTGTAGCAGCCTGACTCACAGTGAAGTTTGAGTCGATCACATTCATGCACTTTTGCATGGACTTGATTAATTATTCTATATCCAGAATGAAATACGAGTCCTGGGAGATGAATTCCCTCCCAGTTTCAAAGAAATTCCCTACGTTTTTTTTTTTTTAATAATACTCTTCAAAGCAGCCAATGTTTTCTTTCTTGGCTGACATATTGACTGAGGCATTGACTGCAGTGACAACACATGAAACCAAAGCAGAACTGGATATTTGTGATCTTTTAAATAATTTATGACCAGAACCCAACATATCAAGGAGGTAATTATTCTCCTGTTCTTTATGCAGATGAAATGCTACATGCATGACTTGCCTAATGAGTGCAAAAAGGACAATTTGTCAGGGAATGGCAAAAGCCTCAGTAAGTTCTGAGTTGATATGCTGTTGCATATTTAACTGATTATTATACCTCATGCCATACTCCTAATCAAGGTTTAATTTCTTTTCATGATATTTATGCATTATGGCGAGTTAAACACATTCACACACACACACACACACACACACACACACACACACACACACACACACACACACACACATATATATAAGGCCCCCTTTCGCCTTCAGAACTGCCTTAATTCTACGTGGCATTGATTCAAAAAGGTGCTTGTACTCATTGTCATGTTTTGAAATGATTGGAGCTTTGTGACATGGTGCATTATCCTGCTGGGAAGTAGCCATCAGAGGATGGGGACATGGTGGCTATAAAGGGATGGACATGGTCAGAAACAATGCTCAGGTAGGCCGTGGCATTTAAACGATGCCCAATTGGCACTAAGGGGCCTAAAGTGTGCCAAGAAAACATCCCCCACACCATTACACCACCACCACCAGCCTGCACAGTGGTAACAAGGCATGATGGATCCATGTTCTCATTCTGTTTACGCCGAATTCTGAAATTCTTTCGTAATCCCTTAGGCAAGTGTATATGTTATTTTAAAGTCATTTTCTTTGAAAAAAAAAAAAAAAAAAAAAAAAAAAAAACATGGATGCACATTGTGGGAAATGCGGATTGCAAATGCACATTTAGTTTCAAAACTAAAATGCATAGACTGGACCTTCGGGTAATTTTAATGCAACAGCTGTGGTGGCACCGTGACATTGTTGTGGCATACGTAGATACTAACCATGTTCAGAGAGGTTCACGCTGGACATTCATTTACACAAGCCTAGGTATTGAAAACAGATACATTGGTAGACCAGCATGCTATTTCAGAAAACACTATGATTTGGTACAAAGCCACTGCATTAAGGTGAAGCCACTTATAATGGACTGCCCTCCGGTTATTGTATATCAAGCCTTGGGTTTCTGAGAAAATACGATGGCAATGGCCCATACAGTACATGAGGCAGCATCAGTTCAAGGATTTCAAGTTTTACATCGGAGATGTTTCAAGCATGATGCTACCTATCTTTTGAAAACAGTCACTGAATAATCACTGTGCATTCACTATGAATTAATTCAGTTTTGCTTTAAAACAAACAAACAACAAAGCAGTGAGGATAGATTAGCACACGCTGGCTCTGTATAAGACATCTAAGCAAATTGTTTCTGGCAAAGATAGTCCAGTGATTAGAAACAAATTCCTCCTTTTGTCACCAAACTGAGGAAAATGTCCAATGAAATAGCAATAATAAAAAAATGGCTTATTTAAGATGCATGTGTTTGTAAATTTGCTGTGGCAACTGTATAAAAACAGCCTCCTAATTTGCAGAAAAACACAGCAGTCATGAGACGCCATAAATCTTCATTCTCAACTTCAGCTCTGAGAAAATGTGCCACGAGGCAGAAGAAAGCAATAAGGACAAAGATTTATCATCCCTATCAGCATCTTCAATCACACAGGAGCAGAGAGAGATTTGAGCTTTGCTCTTTGAGGAGAATACATCAACAATATGTCATGAATATTCCCTGTGCTCCTGCAAAAGATGGAGGAACTAACCTAGGATAGATCCAACTCGTGCCTCAAACCTGTAGGGTTTATGTCAGATTTGGACACACGATTAGGACGTCATCATTGAGGGCCGGACATGCCTCTGTTGGTGTTCTTGTTCTGCTGTTTCTGTCATACAATGGCTGTCCCAAAACCATATCGAACACAATAATGAAATTTGGTGCATTGGTCGGGATGGGCCTGAGAGTCCTCTATCTGAGTTCCCAATTTTGAGTTTTTCTTCATGTCTGAAAAATGATTTTTGTGTGTGTGTGTGTGTTGGTTTTCCTCAAATTTCTAACCTCATGTTGAGTTTATTGATTTAACTTTTCACCTACTGCATTGAACCACTGTGTTTGATTTTGTTTCTTTGAGGGGTTTCATCTACAATTTTCGTCATCATATTTGTCTCACAGAGTCTCTAAACCAGACATCACAAATGTTTTTGGATGGATTTTTGATAATACGCTCTAGCAAACAGTGACAATGGTTTGTGTTGCTGAATTCAACCTGATGATTTCATTGCTTGAAAAATACAATTTCATAACTATGTTTATAACATGGCTTAAAGTGCACCTATTATACTACTTTTAAAGTTCCCAATTGTGTTGTGTAGGTCTTCTACAACAGGTTTACATCAAAAAACACTTTAATTTCCTCAAAATATCCACTGCAGCACAGCTCACTTTCTCTCAGTGTCTGAAACGCATCGATCACAGATTCACTCTCTAAGCTCCGCCTCTCTGAGAGCGGCTCCGCTCTGATTGGTCAGAAACTAAATGCTCATTATCATATCTGAATCTCAGATCTTGATACACAGTGAAACAAACAGTAACAATCAATTTCATCACAGTGGATTTGCTGTTAGAACAGCATCTTCTCGACATGAACACAAACCAAACTCTTCCAGTCTCAGATACACTACAGTTTTTGAGGGCGGGGCTAAGAGATGCTGTTTAGCCAATCAAGACCACACGCTGGCATTATGCAAATCTGAAAAAAAGAACTCTGTTTATCCCGAGGTTTACCACAGTCTGCCGGATCCAGATCTGATGAAGTCCTTGTGGCTACCAAACAAGGTTGGTTACAGCTGCCACCTAGTGTATACCCGTCAACACTCCTGTTTTTTAGCCCTATCTCCTGGACCTCTCCCGGTTTGTTTTCTTCTCCGGGAAACCCCCATAATTTGCATGGCCCAAACTCCTTTATGAATAATCAGACCAATATGTTTGTCTAATGTTGACCCGTTGCCATATCCTGTATTAAATGCATTATATTCACACAATCCACACACCATATACAATTTCAACCCATTTTTCATCTCAACCTGGCAACCTATACCCCAAATGTTGACAATGTTAAAACTTCTAAACCATTTATTCATTTAACGTTTAGTTTACCTACTGTTGGCCCCATTATTGTTTCTTAGAAAACCAATAGAGGACCTCTAACTAAACCTTATTTGTAAGATTACTTGTCCTAAAAGTGCATGTAGTTCCACTCGTGTGGTCAAAGTGATGATCACGGGTCGCTGAGCTCAGGGGATCGGGCAGTTTAAATAACATCACCGGGGACCAAAAAAGAGAAAACAGGAAAAATCCTCTTCCAGATCTCCTTCAGTGACACTCTTTGTCCGTCCGTCCCTAATCACCCGATGACATCAGAAACGCTGGCGGCCCGGCAGAACTGGAGCACGACGGACTCATCCGGGATAATAGGATTACCGGGAAAGCATTCGCTGAGGAACTACAACCCCCAGTAATCCTGTTCTCCTCATTGTCCTCTTCCTGTTTCCGTACAGATCAGGCACTTACTGAATAGATGAAGATCTGACCTTGATAAAAGTCTTTTGAAGAAAAATTGAGATATGAAGAGGGAGTGTAGTCGTAGAGAATGAACGCACCGTTCAATTAGTGAACAAATAATCATTATTAACCAGGAGACTTCCTCACTAACCTCCGGATTCCTGCTTATTGGTAAGGTAGTTGATTATGATTTAGTCTTGGGAAGGGTGTAGAAGATGTCCATGCAGAATAAGGCATTAATATGTGCAAATACACAGCCCATATGCTAGAAACGTGCAAGCTAATAAGCAAGTTAATACGGAATAGTGTTACCAGAACAATCCAGAGAAATGATATGCATTAAGGTTATGAGCATAACAATGGATACGTTTGTATTTATCTAAAACCATGATGAAAGTATGGTAACACTTTACTTGAAAGGATGTGCATAAGATCTCAAAAGCTCAAACATCTCATGCACTTTCATTCATATTTAAAAATAAAGCAGTTCACGGTGAAACTTTAGAGAATTCCTTTAAGAGGTATAATTTCCTGCTAATTATGCATTATTGTGTTGTATATATTTACTTATTTATCATGATCCTTTTTTAAATTAATATAAATAAATGCCATATTTAGGTTATATACTGTACTAAAGCTTTAAATTGCTTAGCCTACATGCTTTCATTAGTTCTTTGTTTATTTAAATTATTAATTAAATTCAGTTGATATCAAATATGTTATTCTGGAACTCTTGTGGCAGCAGCTGTTTGTTTGACTGCCTTGAACATGTGTTTATGCTTATGATATTTTTCATAATGAGCTCTTATTCTTTAGCAGAGAAGATAATTGCAATAATATGTCTTAATTTCTGTATTGATTTTGACAGAAGGTTCTCACTATAAATCTAATGAAATGCTGAAGTCTAATCTTCTGTCCACAGAAACGTTGGAGATTATGCAGATGTTCAAATAACTGGTGCCTGTTGCGTTTCTAAATGCATGTGTTTACTGTGAACATATGAGATGCTGAAAACAGGATCGTGAGCTGCTAAACTGATATGATCACAATGATGATGACTTCTTTAGTTTAGATGCACACAGTGTCGAGAGAAGAGAGTGTGAAAGAGCACAGATGGTTTCAGTGCAAAATGAGTATTGAAATCATCTTAAATAATCTAGTGAGCAATTTACATGTTTGACAACTCTAGAAGCCCTGATGTCCAAGTGAGAGAAGTAATGTACTATGCCAAACCTCTGATGAGCTCAGCGACAACATAAACAAATATTTTGTTGACTATTTCATCGGGATTTATTGTAAAAAAAAACAAAAACAAGGGGAAAAACAGTAACATCATGCATTATAGTACACACAGTGATTCACTGTTAAGTGTTTTAGTATGTTTCACTGTTGTTTTAAAGGTTCTATATGTAACTTTTTTAATAAAATGAAATCCTTTTTTTATTGCCTGTGTTTGAAGCTGATAAATGTAGGCTATAATTGTACTTGCAGTGGGAGTTTACATTAGTTTCCAGCATGTTGTGTGATGATTTCGCCGTTGCGTTGAAAGTCTCCGTGTGGCCGGTAGTAACTGCTCGCTCTTGAGATCGATCACGCACACGAGCACTCTTGTTGCATTCTGAAACATCACCACTAGAGGCCGCTAAAAAATCTAATACAGCACCTTTAAGGGTTTTTACAGTAAGATAATGCAGTATTTATAAAACAGTAATGCAAAAAGTATCATAATTAATTCGAAATTTCATGTTTTATAATATACAGTTTTTTACCATCGCTACTTTGAGGCTTGTTTACACCGGGACGAATTTCACACGTGTTATTCGCCGAGGTTTAACGCCTCGTGACTAAACAAAGGGCGCCAATGTGAGTGTTGCCACCGATGCGGAAAACGCCACGCTTAAAAGCGGCATTTTTTTTAAAAACGCCTCAGGTTCGAGTTTTTAGTTTGACGCACTGCATCAAAAACTATCCGACCAATGAGATTGCCGCTTTTGCTTGCGTGTTTGGAGCTTCTGAAGTTACAGTAAAACACAACTTGGGGGCGCACAAACACAAAACGGTCTTGCCGAGCACACATTTGCAACGGCGAAGAAGATATACGCCAAGAGCGTCGCCGTCTACACTCCCAGGAAGAAATAAGATGAGGAAGATGAATGTAGAGCTGCTGATCTCATTGGTGTTAGAACATAAAGAACTATATGACAAATGCGACAGTGACTACACAGTAAAAAATAATCCTGTAAAAAATGGTAAACTACTGGCAGCTGTGGTTGCCAGCATCATACCGTCAAAATTCGCTGTGTTACTGTTTTTTTTTTTTTTTTAATTAACAGCTAAATACCGCATTGTCAGCGAGTTTAAGGCTCTAACACAAAAACAGCAAAAACGTATTTTGACGGGAACCACAGCTGCCAGTAGTTTACCGTTTTTTTACAGGATTATTTTTTACAGTGGTATTGCAAAGCAAATTGACGCCATCTAATGTCAGGGAATTAATTTAGATGTTCACTCGACTCATTGTCAGTGAAAATTGCTTGGGTGTGAACACAAAAAACACAGACAAATAACGCGCGCTGATACTCGAACCGGTGTGTACGGGCCTTTACAGTCTTTTACCGTTAAATCTATGGACAATTTTTACAGTGAAGGCTCCTTATGCTAAACAAAGGGTCTAGCGATTGATCTAACGATTGATCTAACGAATCAAATGTGATAAAAGCAGACAAACATGTGCTTTAGAAACACGCTGTCCCGCTGGGGAAGTCAATGGCACTTGCATTGGCTTAGCGTCAGTGCATTCACAAGCAAACGACCACAGTAACATTATCAATCCTGAAGCGTGTTCAAGTCCTGCACACAATCTTATTTTATTCAATACTTCTCCATGGGACAGAAACTTCATCTTCTGGGCATCACTGGCTGACAGGAAAGATGGCAGATGGGAAAAAAAATAATCTTTCTACAGTACTTGAACTGGGACAGAATAAATATATAAGTTTGAAAACTTCAAGTAACTAAATAATCCATCACCTTTACATTTAAACTAGAACTGTGTCAAGCCTAAATCCTGAACATGTTTTAAACGCCCCAATTTATGATCTAAAAAAACTGTTTTGTCATTTGCGGCAATATCGCATTACAAAATCAAGCCAGACTTGTTCAGCGCCAGGCTAAGACACTGACATATTTTCAGCCCAATTTATGCTCCGTGATTGACAGAATAGAGCATATTTACATAGAGATGACCAGCGGACAACCTCTCCTGCTTGCAGAAACACGAACCGGGCCACGCTAAATATGCACCCCTGCCAAACTCAAATATAGGCCACAGAAAACACCTCGAGACGGGGATGAGAGAGAGAGAGATGTGTGCCATCTTAATATTCAACATGTTCTCATAAACCCTGTTTGTCTGGATATACAGTATATTCCTGTGGGTCTTTCTTTAACTACGGCCCGGGAGTTGATTTTTATTAAAACTAATATATTACTTTTGACTTTTGGTATTTGAAGGTCATATTAAAACAGCATTGAAAACTTTTTTCTTACCATGAATGCCTTCATCATTTGTGTTTGCTGTAAATGTTTATTTCATTAGTTTGCCCTTGTCCCAGATACAGACTAAGATACAGACAGATTAAGATTATCATATGCACATTTTTGCCATACCAAAGATTTTTCAACAGTAAATTACAACAGTTTCATGCTTGAGATGAAATATGAGACATGCGTAAATAAACAAAAAAAACAGGAAGATACATATCACTAATGAAGATTATGCCAGATGTAATATAGAGTACAAGATGAGCCAATGATGCAATGATTGCATTTCTAAATAATAAATTTTGCATTTACTTAAGAGTCAATCAGCTAAACGTTGATCCTGGCATTAATAATATACAC
>JAQIUQ010001128.1:382500-475000 GCA_030378365.1 Hybognathus amarus | reverse complement strand
ATGCATGTATATATATATATATATATATATATATATATATATAAAATATTTATATTTATATATTATGTAAATTATATATAAATCTATATACAGTATATACAAGAAAATATTTCTTAAATATATACAAGCATGTGTGTGTGTGTGTGTGTGTGTGTGTGATATATATATATATATATATATATATATATATATATATATATATATATATATATATATATATATATATATACTACACACATATATACATATTCACTTCACATTTCACTTCCATTATTTTGGGATAAATGAATCAATAAAAAAGTATACACTGTATTAATGAAACAAAACCACATAACCTGTGAAATTAATGTGAATAAACAAACAAAACTTTGAGTAGGTTTACACAAACTGACAGTCAAAGTGTTAGTTTGCCCCGCTCTCTATCTCTTATCACAACAGCGATGCACTGAAACAGAGAAAGCATTTTCGAGAACAGATGACAGATGTTGTTAAAACCGATCCCGTTCGCCAACTAAAATATACAGCTATTGACAATACTGACAATAACAGTATTGTTTTCTACTATTTGCACTTTAAAACAAGCCTTCAAAAGTTTTATCGACATCCAAAATGTGTGTAGTATGTATCGCTCAAAATACATGAACATTTTTCCATTTTTATTTGAAAACTTTTTAGTTGTTGTGTAAATGCCCCCAAATTCCAATGTGATTTCTGACTGCAAGCCTACAATACTCTATTTTTGGTCTATCTTCTCTCAGTTCTGTGCATGTCAGAGTCACCCTGGTCACTGGAGGAATCACATCAGGAGGGCATCAACCAAACCCGCTGCACACTGGCCTATTATACCTGTCACATACAATCATCAGAGTCTGAGCCCTGGAAGAGCTTGCATGAGGCAGACATGCACGTCCATAACCTTATTGAAAGCTGTTAGAAAAGCACACTTGTGGTGACATTTCGGCATGTTTCATGGCTCTTTCAAAGTGGAAAAAGTGTTTAATGCACTCAGAACATTTTTTCAAAGCTGGTTGTACGTATTCGCAGCAGTTCAGAAATCAAATGTTCGGTGAGTGATGCTAAAAGGTCCATTATGCGATGATGGAAAAAATACTTGCACTAAACCTTACCGATAGTGTTAACAAAACCAAATGTGAGAGAGGAAGCATCTGGCTTCTAAGAACTACATAAGAAACATTATGCAGTTTCATAATTAATGCGAAAGTGCACATAAGACAAATCTGTAAAAATTGAGTTTTGAATTATGCTTTGCATTGCATATCTTTTTCAAATCTTTATCAAATGAACAAATATTTTTCTGAGTCATTTGGTTCATTCAACGAGAGCGAAACGAACAAATTGACTTCATCGAAGTTGACTTTCATCTGTCTGGTGTCGTTTAAAGCCCTTTGAACAGTTTGCACTGAAACTCTCATTTGGACCTTGAACCGTTTGGACCCCATTGAAATCCATTATATGGAGAAAATCCTGGAATGTTTTCATCAAAAACCTTAATTTCTTTTCCACTGAAGAAAGAAAGACATGGACATCTTGGATGACATGGCGGTGAGTAAATTATCAGCAAAAGTTTTTTTTTTTTTTTTTTTTTTTTTTAACTGGAGCACTCGTTATAACATTAGGGGAGAGCGGGGCACAACCTAAATGCATTTTTGGTTTTGGGTAAATTAATTTAAAAATAATACAACATACACATCTCTGCTACAAATGAACACTTAAAGTTTTTTTTCTCAGGACCTACCATTTTCGTACAGTTGCACTAAATATACGGGTTAATTGTAACAGACAGAGGGGTTAGTTGTAACACTTGTGTGTAACACACATAATTCAGTACTATTTTATTTGTGTAGTTTGATATTGTTTGTGCTTCTGTATAGACAGATATCCATACATCCATCCCTCATCCAATCATCCTTCTATTGTGGATCCATATCATGGATAGAGACAGAAAAGGCCTGCATAGTTTAGCAATAAATAATAATAAATACAATTATAAATATTGTAATTGTAATTAAATTAGATTTGTGTGTGGCAGCTGCATGTACAAATATTTTTTATTAAGACAATAACACGTAATAATAATACAAATGAGCTTAAAGTACATCAATTTAAAGGGTTTTATTGCATTCAAAACAGGCCATATTTTGAATAAATAAACAAGTTATCATTCATAGTACATTACATTTTAAACATTTTAAATTCCAACATTGTTTGTGAAAGTCTAACAAAGTTAAATGTATAAATACATACTCAAACCTGAAAAGTTGTGTGGCTCCGTTTTCATTTGATTATCATTGTAACACTGTGTTAGAACTAACCCCGCTGTGTATTACATATTTTAACCCTAGCTAACAGTCGCTAGGAATTGCTGACATGTTTTAAAACGGTGCTATGTTTGAGCCAACAAGACAGTGATTAAGGCAATATAAAGTTAGATTTGGAACGCATACACCCAACTCAGTATCTTCACGAAATATAATCAAACTTTTCCGGAATTCGGGATCGTCTTCTGTCAGCAAGAGAAAAATAGCGGAAAGACAACCTGCTTGATCCTGACAAACTATGTAAACGGTCCGTGTCAGGTTTACCCCGCGTTAGGTTGTGCCCTGCGCTCCTATATTAGTGGACACTAATATAGTTATGGTTGTAGTGATCGTTATATTGATCATTATTGGTGTGAACGGGCCTTTACTCTCTGAATGACTCGATGGAGGAACTGCTGTGCGGCAGAATCACTCAAACACAAGGTCAGTTCCAGTGGGGCTGAACTGAGCGGCACCTCTTCCACCTTGGACCCTCGGAAGAGGAAATTATTTTCTGCTGAGCGCCAGTCAGTAAATCTTAAAGGAGAAGACACCGGCTGTAGATCATGGGTTTGCCTCTGATTTTGAACGATGCTGCCACTTTCGGCACGCATGTTTGATCTGATATTGCCGAAAAATTGTCCCTCCATGAGCAACCCCGTCCTAATCCTCACGTGCGATGACGCGCTATGCCAGAGGACTAAGAAAGAAGGACCCATGCATGCCAGAGAGCGAATTAAACCAGAAGTGACGGAAGAGGTTTGTGTCAGTGACTGACAAGCTCATATCCACAAGGTCATCAGCTAGGACATATTTTGGGCTTTGAAAAACAGCTGGGTTACCAAAAAGGCCCGTCCATGAGAGAGGACACCTTTGAGAGAGACACAGTGGTTGGGGTAACATTTTACATTTATCTCAAAGTGACCTGACATTGAGTTCAAGGTGAACATTTTATCAGCCTTGCTCTCATGAGATGTTGCACGCATTTACACGACACAACAATGGCTGACATTTAGAGTGCAATAGTTTTTACATGAACGCTGAACATGTGATCGGGTTGATGTAAATATAGAGTTTCCTGATGTTTGTGCTTAATAACCATTCTCCTACATTGGTTCTTTATTTGTTTTAAACAGCAGACTTAAAGGAGTAGTTCACTTTTAAATAAACTTTTGCTGATGAATTTCCTCACCCCCATGTCATCCAAGATGTCCATGTCTTTCTTTCTTCAGTCGAAAGAAATTAAGGTTTTTGATGAAAACATTCCAGGATTTTCTCCATATAATGGACTTCAATGGGGTCCAAACGGTTCAAGGTCCAAATGAGAGTTTCAGTGCAGACTTTCAAAGGGCTTTAAACGACAGCAGACGATGAATAAGGGTCTTATCAAGGGCCCATCGAGTCATGACTCGAAAAATGATTTGTTCATTTTGAAACAATTGCGCTATTTCCACGTCATTGCACATGCACAGTGCTTTTAGGTTTTCAATCCGATCAGTGTTTACATGTTATCTGGATTGGTAGAAAAGGAAAGCTCGATTAAGTCGTTTACATGAAGGCTTTTCAGTGCGATTGAGCCGTCAATCCCAATATTTGTTTGCATGTAAACATAGTGAGTCCCAACATTTATTCTGATTGCTTTCAGAAAATGATATCTGGTGGTGTATTTCAAAGGCAGCAGAAAAGGATGATTAGCTCATGCATTGTTGGGGACAAATTAAAAATAATTGAAGTAAAGCAACAACATCCCAGTTGGCTCGCCTCTCTTCTCTTAATGACAACAGAATGGTGTTCTGTAGTGTGTGGCTCTCCAGTGAGTCCTTCTCATTGTGCGATCGGTATATCGGTATCCAGAGACCGCTTCCCTCAGAAAAGCAAACTCCCGACACATTGCAAAGGCATCCCAAGGACATCCTGGAAGACCAGGGGTTCCATTTATAAAGTGTGCATACGCACAAAAACGGGGCTGGAAACATGCGTATGCAGTTTCCAGCGCAAAGGTTGGTGATCTATAAAAAACGTTGGGCCGTTAGTGAAACTGACGCACATATAACATATGAAGTAAAACCGTAAACCTTCATGAGTCGTAATAAATATAGTACATGTTCTCAATAACAGTTTAAAATAAATGAAATAATGATTTAAACTGTTTTACTTCTGATATAAACATTCAGATTAAATATGCCATTCTCATTAATGGAGTTAAACATCGTAGGCCTCAAACCGTATTCACTTTATAGCCTTTAATCCTGTAATTGTGGACTAATGTGGGCACAGAGGACTCAGGTGAGATCCTCATTTTTATTTATTATAAATGTTATATCACTGTCTTCGATAAAGTTTTGTGTTTTTTTATTTATTTTTTTTATTGGGATATTTTGAATTTATTATCAATAAATACATTAATCAATAAATTATCGAATATAACATATTTTCTATATAAATTATGCTTATTTTGATGTTTTATTTTTATTTTATTTTTTTTACTTAAGCCTAAAGATGAGTGACTTATGCTGTCGCCCTGGTGTCTTATTTTAGCTTATTTTAGAAATGCCTGAAATTACAGTTTTTCCCATTCATTTTCATGGGTGCCCAATTTTTGACCCAAATACGGGTTAAGGATTTTTTTACCACTAACATTGTAAGAATTGAGTCACAAAAAATAAATAAAAATAAAAATAAAAAGAATGTGTGTGTTCAGGAGGCAAACTTAAAGGAAAAGTAGCCAAGTCTTGTACCGCTAGGATCAAGAATTTTTTTAAAACTAAATCAAAACCATTTTGCCCACATTTCTCCAGAAATACAGTTTAAGTATTAAACTACATGTAATCATTATTGAGTAGTTACACACACAAAAAATAAATAAATAAATAAATAAAAATATATATTAAGTTTTGTTGTGGATGCAATGCTTTCGTAACACTTTCCCTCTGGCATGCTGTGTTTTAGTGTTTTAACTTGAGGTAATAGCTAATCATGATAATAGCAGATAGTCTGAGAAAATAGTTCCATGCAAATAATGCACAACCATGTCTATTAAAAATATAAATGAATTAAAAATACTATTTGGCCAGTGGAAAAGATTAAGAAAATCTTAAACATATTTTACACAATTTGATTTATTCATTCAAAAACAAGGCAATGAAATTATTGTTACACGGCACATCTCTATTTCATATTTTCCTAACAGTCTTGTAACCTTAAAACATGGTATCTCACGTGGATGAAAAATCATATGCAAATGATATGCAGATGAGGATATGCATATTTAAACTAGGTGTTGTAATCTCCATATATGGTTATTTTGGGGAGGAGACGCATGTGCGCGCATTCTTCCACTGACTGGGATTTATAACGTATATTTTTTGGCGTACACCATTTTTGACTTTCGGGCACACGCACACGTTTAGTAAGGATCCTACCCACAGTTTTATAAATGAGTCCCTAGAGCTTTTTGTTTCTCAGATTATGGGGGTTTGAGTAAACTGCATTCTCAGTCTATAACATGTATAGAGATTGAAACAAACTCTTTAAAGATTGATGCTGAAGATGGCAGTGACTGGATTCATACTCCTTTCTCAGTACACTCTCATGGGGTTAGTAATGTCTCCTAGACATAAACATTTATGTTATGTGTCTAACGCACACACACACACACACACACACACACACACACACACACACACACACACACACACACACACACACACACACACACACACACACACTAAACCTGCCCATCTATAGTCTTGATAAATGACGGTAAACGAATTTGTCTAGCAGTCCTTGAACGAAGGGCTCGGTCTTGAGCTCAATGAATTCAGTATTGGATAGAGTAGCTACAGAATAGAAATGAGACGGTGGAGAAGGGCGGATCAACTCTGACTCTTAAAATCCACTTTCCTGCAGAGTTTAGCTCTAACTCCGGCTCCATTTAACTTCACTTTTAGATTTAACGTTTGCAAACTTCCCTAAGCACTTCCCTCAACACCATTTTGAAGTGCATTTACTTTATCAAATTGACGAGGAATCTTTATTTGGACAGACCCTCAACCCCTCGATTTTAAAAGAGGGAGCAAGTCTACTCATGTGTACACCTCAGGGAGATCCTGAGACCACAATGCAACATGATTATGATGTCAGTAACTGCACTCTCGTACGGCGGATCAAATGATCAAGGGCTTAGGGCGTGTAAACCCATTGCGATATGGTTCTATGTAGTAGACACTAGTTTTGCATGTTTGCACACAGTTGATTATTGACATTTTGAGGCACAGTCCTACAGTGTGAGGTCTCCGACAACAACCACCTACATTTTTCCAGTTTTCTAGAGATTGTTTTTGTTTGCTAGACACTGATCCTGCATGTAAATGCCGCTCAAAGTAACCAAACGTGTAACGGATTGATGATGTACCCTTCTTGCGTGCATTAACCCCTTGACTGTCACGTCCCACTGTTGGGGCGCTTGCTATTACATTTTTTTAAAACAATATCTTAAAAAATACCTTAAGTAATATTGACAAACTATATATCATTTGAAACCTTAATCTCTAGTTTCCATATTTGGTGACTGATTTTCAAAAAATAAATTACACAGTAATTTGTCAATTTGCAATTTGTCATACTCATAAAGCGTGTTCAGACCTTTATTTTGAAATAGCAATGGCCATGAAAAATCATGGAAAAAAGTTTTTCATGCCAAGAGTTCAAAAGATTGCATCCATTCAATTATTTAAGAAAAAAAGGTCTGAAAATGTTTTAATATTAGGAAAAAAATAAATAAATTCAACATTTGTGATGTGGCAGGAAGCTATAATTCACATGTGTGTTCTTTGTATGTTTCGGAGAGGTTGAATTCATATCAAAATCTGCCAAACTTCCCATACTACTTCTGAATAGGATTTCTACTTCATAAATTGTATGAAAACTGTGTAAATGATGGTTCAGATCACTCAAAACACGTATGGAAATGGAGGAGCCCTTATATGGGCAGTAATGGAGTCTGGTTGTGCCCAAACAAATTCTCACCTAAAGCTATTTTTTTAATATATTAACCTAAATTTTTAACACAACTTGTTCAGATTTTTGGCTTTGGTTTTTCTGCAGTTTTAGAGTTGCCCAGGTTTTGAAAATATATATTTTATGTAAAATATAATTTACTTCAACACTAATCTACCAAATGACTTCTTTCCAAACGTCTTCCAAAGCATTGAACTACAACTATTTAAGTTCGAAATGTGCATTTCCATGTCTATTCAAAAAAAGGTGACAGTTAAATGCATCTTGACCGTCGTATAGTCTGACATAAACGACAACTGAGATTCTAGTGTGACATGGCTAACAGCGTGGATCATGTTCATACAGCCAGCAGTCATAAATGACTATTATACAGCTTTTAAATACAGCCTCTGATCAAACTCACCTGCCTGCTGCTTAATCCTGAAGACCTTGATTAGCTTGTTCATTTTCTGCAGGTGGAGCTCGAGTCTGCAGGAACGAGGATCCTCAGCCCTGTGGAGGGATGTCGGACGATCCAGGGGTGCGCTTTCCTGAAAGCATCGTTAGCCGACTATGGTCGCAATTTCCATTGAACTCTATTGGTAACGACAGAGCTTGCGACCATAGTTGGCTAACGATGCTTTCGGGAAACGCACCCCAGTTTAATTACTGCTGCTCATATTATATAGGCTCAAGATGATTGAGCTCAAGACTGAATGATTAGGCTTCTCCCAATTTACAGTTAGAACTATGTTAAATGAGTTCAGTAAGAAAGCACAGAATTGGCTATTCATGCTTTTCGATTTTATGTAAGAGTGAGCAAAAGTTTATTTTGTCTGATGAAACAAATGCATTGCAGCTGTAAGCACAAGGCTGGAGGAGGACAGGATCTGAATGTACTCTAAACACTTCTAATCTTGGGTATTACCACTTTTTAATGTCAATTAGGCATGCATAATCTTAAAAGAGTACTTTTAAAAGAAAACTTTTGCTGATAATTTACTCACCCCATGTCATCCAAGATGTCCATGTCTTTCTTTCTTCAGTCGAAAAGAAATTAAGGTTTTTGATGAAAACATTCCAGGATTTTCTCCATATAATGGACTTCAATGGGGTCCAAATGGTTCAAAGTTCCAAATGAGAGTTTCTGTGCAAACTGTTCAAAGGGCTTTAAACGACACCAGACGATGTAATAAGGGTCTTATCAAGCGAAACGATCGCTCATTTAATTAGTAAATACAAAAGTTTTAGAAGCTCAAATGCTCCCCTTGCTCTGTTCTTTGATGTGCGTTCGTGACTCTCCTGTTTGAACTCGTTCATGAAAACGAACAAATATTTTTCTGAGTCGTTTGGTTCATTCAACGAACGAAACAAACGAATTGACTCAAAAAGATTTGTTCATTTTCATGAACGAGTTTGAACAGGAGAGTCACGAACGCACATTAAAGAACAGAGTAAGGTGAGCATTTGTGCTTATAAAACATAAACTTATTTATTTATTTATTTATTTATTAATGAGCGATCGTTTCCGCTTGATAAGACCCTTATTCATCGTCTGTAATCATTTAAAGCCCTTTGAACAGTTTGCATTTTGTACTGAAACTGTCTTTTGGACCTTGAACCGTTTTGGACCCATTGAAGTCCATTATATGGAGAAAATCCTGGAATGTTTTAATCAAAAACCTTAATTTATTTTCAACTGAAGAAAGAAAGACATGGACATCTTGGATGACATGGGGTGAGTAAATTATCAGCCAATTTTTATTTATTTTATTATTTATTTATTTTTTAAGTGAACTATTTCTTTAAGTAGTCAACAAAGACATAAATTAACTGAGACAAACCTTTGAATAAATAAATAATAATAAATAAATAAATAAAATAAATAATAAATAAATATAAATTAAAATAATCATATTGTCAAATTGACCCCAGCGGGTAAAAAGTGTTAACAGATTTGAGGGTAACAGGAGGGTTAAAAGAGTAGTTCACTTTAAAAATAAAATTAAAAGAGGAAGTAACGTGTTAAATATGAATATTTTTTTACACAAGCATGGCTTTTGGAGTTCGTTCATGACGGATGGATGCACTTTTTTGAGCTTCAGTCTGTTGGTTGCAATCCACTGCCATTATAAAGCTTAGAAGGGCTAAGGCATTTATAAATATAACTCTCGTCTGAAAGCAGAAAGTCATATAAACCAAGAATGGCTTGATGGTGAGTAAATCATTGACTCGTTTTCATTTTAAAGTGAACTACTCCTTTAACTCTAGTGATAAAGCTCAAAGTCAGATCTTTACCCTGCTTTTCTGACATGCAAGTGTTGCCCCATCTCAACCAGTACCCTCGATGTCCACCAGTGCATGGCAGGAGATTCAGAGGATGATTACCCCATGCAGGCTGACCCAGCCCTGTTCCTCACACCATCTAAACACCTTCTCAAGGACGGGTCTGCGGTGCCGTTGGGTCAAAAGCATGAGAGTTTGAGCGCTTCGGATCATGTCCCCTCCTCTCCATCTGCTCCACAGAGCTGCTGTCAGACGGTGGCCAGTAATGAAGGCTGTCGTGAAGGTTACACACATCTCTGGACCTCCTCCTGTTTACCCACATCACCAGAGAGAAGCAGAAGAACCTTTGAAGAAGTCCAACAAATACTTGTGCCTTTCGAAAGTATTCACTAGAAATGTTTGCATGGAATATTGCATATTCTTATCAACATTATTACTTTGCATAAATGCATGCATGTAAATATTTAGAGTTGCATTGAACAAAAGAGACCAGAGAGAAGCAGAAGAACCTTTCTCAAATAATATTGGTGTCTTCTAAGTATTGACTTGTTTGCTGTTATAGCGCACTACATTCATCCATTCAGTAAATCAGCATTAGTACTTTGCATAAATGCATGCATGTAACAAATTTGCATGCGTGTGAATTAATTGAATATGCAGATTAATGAATACAATTATTTGTAATTAATCACTATATTTGATGAAAAGATTATTCAATCACATACATAATCACAGTAAACAATTATTCTGTCATTTATTAGCCTTTTCTCTAACTTGTTTACTTTTCGATTGCTGCATTAACTTATATTATAGACTGTGTGACACGCCGTGTATAGCGACTGTTATTTTTGCATTTTTGCTAACAGCTTAGTTATCTGATGCAGAACTTATTTTTAATGCATATCTTATGATCTGTGTCCATATTTCCTGGAATAATCCAAGAATAATCCAATGAGATACACTAGCATTTTCCACAGGCTTATATTTTAGTAATATTAAATTTAACATTTAACTTAGCATAGTGTGCATCTAAACTACTGTATCTAGTCTACAGTATAGAGTACATTCATATATTAGTTGTGGTGAATGTTGTTTAATCATTCCAGTCAGTCTCAGGAACAAACAGGAGAGTTGATTCTGGCCTCGGCACTAACACAGCATACACAGCGAGCTCTGATTGGACTGCGTTCCTGTGCAATATGTGATGCTTTATGGCTCAAAGAATCCAATTCTAATCCACAGCAAACAACAACAGTAAAACATCCACTGAAAACCTCAGATGTAGCCAGATGGTGCTGGGCGTCAGAATAATACGGTCCTTTTTTCCTGTGGAAATTAACAGTCTGCTTGTTTGTAAAAGGGAAATATTGACACAGCTTATTGAGATACACAAAACTAGTTTTTCTGGTGTTTTGCGATGAAATAATGTAGATATAATTCATGTTACCTCACATGTGTTGAGTTCTGTCAGCTTTGTTTGAAATCAACAGGTAATATACAGTAATATACCCTAAAACCACTCAGGACAATGTTATATATTTTGTTTGTTGATTACTTACAATATTCCAAATGTTTTCCAATTTAAAAATAAAGTGGCCGCATAAATATGCAGACTTTGTCTGATTATGCACCTAAATCGATGCAAAGTCACAGTAGTAACTTTCCTGATTATCGAGGCAGGAGCTGTACAGGCTCCGCCCTCTTCTAGCTATCCATTATAGAAAGTGCATTATCTGAAACAAACTCCACAGGCACAGGGGTTAATAAAGGCCTTCTGAAAGGGAAATAATGCATTTCTGCATGAAAAGTATATAAAGTATAATAACTAGCTTTCCTCTTCTGGAAAGGAGGCGGAGCAGCAGCTCATTTGCATTTAAAGATACATGCACAAAAACAGCATGTTTTTCCTCCCACTCAAAAAAAAGTTCACTCACAGTCGAATCCCTACGAAAATAAAATATATTAATGATTAATGATAAAAGTGTACAATGTAAAAATAATAAAAGTGCTTTGCTTCCAAAGAGAAAAGTGCTTCCACAATGCTTTGCTTCCACATTTATCTCCATGCTATCCTGAACATACACAATTATGCGCATGGGTTTTGCTCAAGTTTTTAGCTCAGAACGTTTACCTTATGAAGCAATGCAAATTGCATTTTGCATGATGCAACCTTTGAAACCTTTTATTATAAGCTCAAATATAATTTAATATAACTGACTTGTGCTGGATAATTGCCAGTAGGTTTCAGTCCCGCCAGATTGAGAGAGATTGCTCTGGGTTTTGAATTGTTTATGCGAGTTGTTCTTAGTACATATCTATCAGAAATTATTTCACCCTCCATGTTCATTAATTGTTCCACCATAGGAGGATGATGTCAGACTATCAACAAATCAGCAAAGCTGTGGACACAGATGCACAGCCAAGAACATGAGCTGCTTGAATTTCCATTGTAAATAACGTCTGTGAAAATCTTGTAAAACAAATGGAACGAAAGGGAGGAGAGTGATGAAATTTAAGCTAAAATTACAAATGCAAAGGGGATTTCCAAAGCAACACACTTGAGAATAATATTTATAGTTAACAAGCTACCCATATTTAAAGCAATAATGATGGTATAATGAAATGTAATGACCCTCTTGACTGGTATAACCGTATTTTTAGCACCCAGTGGTGAATTGCAGACAAGGGAATTAGTCTAATTAGTTTCCATTAATGGTGAACTATTCCAACATATTATTTTCTTGACTTGTGTTCATAGATTTTGAATTATAACATATAATATGTCCCAATTAAGTATTCTATTATAAAACAACAATGTGGTTGTCAGTATCCTGGGTGGTTAGTGGTCCCAGATTTGTCCATTTGCTTTGGATTAGTGCAGAAAATATTGTCTGTAATTAGCAAAAGTCAAATCTCGTCAAGGTTGTGATAGCGACTGGTGAGTAGAAGAGTTTAGCGGTTCATCCTGATGAAGTTTAATGTCCTGCATCCTCTGTGGTGCCACTTACACACTTGTTGGAAGACAAATAACAGCTTTTAAAACATTACAAATAAAATGTGAAAAAATCTTGAGCTTGTGTTAACCAAATACCTTTAACTAAAAACTAGGTCTGTCAAACGATTAATCGCGATTAATCGCATTCAAAATAAAAGTTTGTGTTTACATAATATGTGTGGGTGCACTGTGCATAATTATTTTATTTCTATAAATACACACACACGAATGTATGTTTAGGACATTTTTTCACGTATATACTGTATAGATTTATATATAATTTATTTTATATATAAATATAAATATTTTATATATATAAAACTATTTTTTTTCCTTAAATATACATGCATATGTGTGTGTATTTATAATATATATAAAAAAATATATACACAGTGCACCCACATATATTATGTAAACAAACTTTTATTTTGGATGCGATTAATCGCAATTAATCATTTGACAGCCCTACTAAAAACCATTTCTCTTCCCTACGGACACACACGTTACCTGAGAATGATCATCTGTAGATGGCATCCTGAAAAGTAACATAACTCAGATGCAGAACATGAAAACTGTGGGAAAAGGATATGTTTGAGGATTTTATACAGATATTATGGGGATTTTTGCAGTGCAACTCATGTGTGGAAAGACTCAGACTCTGCCTTTACACAAATAAAAACAGATTTATCATTCAAACGATTCCCTTACCAGCTTATTTGTGCCACACAAAATGCTTGAATGACTGCAAAACCAATCTCATTCATCTCACCTGTCTCTAACATCACTTTAAGGAGTAGTTCACTTTTGAAAAAAAAAAAAAACGTTTGCTGATAATTTACTCACCCCCATATCATCCAAGATGTCCATGTCTTTCTTTCTTCAGTTGAAAAGAAATTAAGGTTTTTGATGAAAACATTCAGGATTTTTCTCCATATAATGGACTTCGATGGGAACCAAAAGACAGTTTCAGTGCAGCTTCAAAGGGCTTTAAACGATTCCAGGCGATGAATAAGGGTCTTATCAAGCGAAACGATCTCTCATTTAAAAAATAAATAACAGTTTTTCAGTTTTAAGTTTAAGTTTTATAAGCACAAATGGTCGTCTTGCTCTGTTCTGTAACGTGCGTTCGTGACTCTCCTGTTCGAACTCGTTCATCAAAATGAATGAATCTTTTCCGAATCAATTCGTTTATTTCGTTCGTTGAATGAACCAAATCAAATATCTCTCACTACCTCTCTCTCTTTTCACTACCTCTCTCTACCTCTACTCTCTCTCTCTCTCGGTTGCCTTGGAAGCTTAATATCACGAATGAATACAGGGAACAAAGTTTAACTATTGCAATGCGATGAAAGGATAGTTTGATTTCTAATATTATTCTCTCAACAGACATTTACATCAATAGTCTGGCGTTGTGTTGTATTTGCTTTTGGTGAAGTGTGGAGTGGGTAAAACTGTTTTTTTAATGGAAAGCTAGCACTTATCGTTGACTGCTAACCAGCGAACTATACAACTGGAACAACTGGATGAACATTTCTTTGAAAACTGTCTCCACTGATATAAAGGCTAACTTGGAAATGAGGTCTGGTGTCCAAAATCCTCAACCGCCCCTTTAGGTGAATCTCGAAAGCATTTGAACGTGCGTCTGTGACGCGGCGTCTGATACGAGCTCCAGCTGCATGGCGAGAGCTCTGCGAGGTCTGCTGGCATTAATTTTCAGGCTGTCTCGGGTGATGTATGGGACTATTGGCCGGACATGACGGCGAGGGCGGGCCGACCTTGCAGGCGCGACTCTGGGTCAGAGCTCTCCCCGTTTGACTGAGCCCGAGCCCAGAAGGCCCAACACCAATTAAGAACACTACATCAGTCTGACAAAGCACAAGGTGACTAATTCCTCTGCCTTGTTTGTTCCTCAAAAAATGTGTGGAGCTCAGCATTGTGGGACTAAATGTTGGGGACGCTGTAAATGTGTGTTAAATAGGATCCTGTAAATGTGAAGGACGTGACTCGCCCTGCAAGGCCAGAGGGTTTCTGTCACTTCTCAGCAAAAGCTGTGACACTTTAAGAAATAAGTCGCTAATAACTTCTGTAAATAAACAGTTGATGTCAAGGCGACCATGTTTTGTTTCGATGGTCCACTTAGACGTTCTACTGAACTATGAGTAACTATGCCAGCTAACTCTCAGACTGTTAAGTTTGTAGAATAAATAATTGACATGTGGATGCAAAGTTACTTATAGTCAGGTCAAGTGGATCATCAAAATAAAGTAACCAAAATGAATACACTTTTAAAAGAACATTTGGTGTTATTTTTCCGAAGTGCAGATGGATAGTAGATTATATACATGTTAAGGAAAACACAAAGCAGTCATGCATTGCAATTATGTTAATATTCAAACTGATTGAATTTTTTCCCTGAATACCCTTGAATTCTGATCTCTGTATGGGGAATGATACACATAGGCATGTAATGGTCCTTGAAAGTGCCAAATGATTCAAAGCATTTCTTCCAGCGCTTTGAACGGGCCACCTGCTGTAGATAGAGTCGTGTTCACTGGTTTCCTCTGGCTTGGCTTTCCTTCTCTTCTTGGGTTTTGGGCCGAGACAGAAAGCGATCTACATGTACCTTTTTCACACCTGAGAGTATTAAAGAGAAGTCAATGGGTTCAGTTCACCAAAAAATGAAAATTAGCCCATGATTCACTCACTCTTAGTCCATCCTAGGTGCATATAACTTTCTTTTATCAGACGAATACAGAGTTATATTTATAATATAAAAAATATCTATATATACATCCTGGCTCTTTTTAAACTTTCTAATGGCAGTGAATCCATTAAAGTGCATCTACTCATGATTAAAGTAATCCATGAGGGGTTAATAAAGGCCTTCTGATATGAAGCAATGCGTTCGTGTTAGACAAATATCCATATTTAAAACTTTATCAACTAAAATAACTAGCTTCCAGCAGACAGCCATATTTACTGTAAACAATAATACTGTAAAAAAATGGTAAACTACAGGCAGCTGTGGTTGGCACCATCGTACCGTAAAAATACGCTGTGTTACTCTTTGTGCTAGAGCATATAGCTGCAAAATTGAAGTTGTATACTCTAGCTGACAAAACTGTATTTAACTGTTAATTTCAAAAACAGTAACACACCATATTTGTACAGTATGATGCTGGCAACCATAGTTATCATAGTTTACCGTTTTTTTTACAGGAAAAAAAGTAGCACACCATATTTTGTATGCTGGCAACCACAGCTGCCAGTAGTTTACTGATTTTTTTATTTATTTTTTTACAGGAAAAACAGTAACACACCGTATTTTTACTGTATGATGCTGGCAACCACAGCTGCCAGTAGTTTACTGTTTTTTTACAGGAAAAACAGTAACACATCGTATATTTTACGGTATGATGCTGGCGACCACAGCTGCCAGTAGTTTACCATTTGTTTACCAGAAAAACAGTAACACACCCAATTTTTACGGTATGATGCTAGCAATCACAGCTGCCAGTAGTTTACCGTTTTTGTTGTTTTTTTACAGGAAAAACAGTAACACACCGTATTTTTACGCTATGTATGCTGGCAACCACAGCTGCCAGTAGTTTACCGTTTTTTTTACAGGAAAAACAGTAACACACTGTTTTTGTATGGTATGATGCTGGCAACCACAGCTGCCAGTAGTTTACTGTTTTTTTTACAGGAAAAACAGCAACACATCGTATTTTTACGGTATGATGCTGGCGACCACAGCTGCCAGTAGTTTACAATTTTTCACCAGAAAAAAGTAACGCACCGATTTTACGGTATGATGCTAGCAACCACAGCTGCCAGTAGTTTACAGTTTTTTTTACAGGAAAAACAGTAACAGATCATATGTTTACAGTAGGATGCTGGCAACCACAGCTGCCACTAGTGTACAGGTTTTTTTTACAGGATTATTTTTTACAGTGTTGACAGATTTCGTCACGTTTTGGGTTTTGTTCCTGTTTCGTGTATGTTATGTGATCCCTTGTTCAAGTCATGTGGTCCTGCCTTGTGTTCCCTTGTCATCTTGAATCAGAATAACTTTCCCTCCCTTTTGCAGTGACTTATTTTCTTTACTTTTCACAAGGGTGGAGCAACCTGTCACTCACATGAGATCCACCAATAGCAAACCACAACCATCCAATCGTGTTTCATTTAGATATACGACACAAAAGTGAAGAAAAGACAAGTGCAACTTCCGTTTCATGCTGTTAAAGCAAATAAAATGGGCGATAAACAAGATTTAATAACCCTCTCCTTCACCGTCGAACCATAATGCTGATTGGTTAATGTGTTGTTGTGTCTTTTCAAACAGTGTTTTTTAAATAGCGCTTAACCCAACCTTTAATTCTATTGGATAATCTAAATATAAGCAATGCAGCAAGGTTTGTAACATCTGTACACTACTGAATTTTCCATCAAAAAAATAAATAAAATAAAATAAATCTGTGGTTATGTATAACAGATAATTCTGCTCCTCAAATGAATCAAGGTGTCCAATACTGCTGCATGTCCAGAAATGTTGCTTCAGCTACAGAAAAATATCAGCACAGTTATGATTCTGCCTATCCTGAAATAACTATTGCAGGTTTAGCATATGTACAGATATTAAATTCCACAAAGGAGTGTGATGGGCTGATCAGTGTTACTGTACAGACACACATTCAGCCTCAAATCCAAGGACAGCATGAACAGAGATCTCTAGTAATATCTTCTCCTCCTCAGACTGGAACACATGCATCATGCCTTTGTCCTTGAGGTGGTTTCATCCTCGCCTTACCAGGAGAAAAATGTGATTACATACGTCGCGCCTCCGTAAGAAACTACACACTAGAAACACAGAGTCATCACATCTGTGGTTTGGATATTGCCTTATCAGCGAGCTTCATGTTTTCATCCACATCTGGGCCTGTGTGTTTCTTCACGTCCGGAAGAGTGACAGAACCATTGTTTAAGGAACGCAAGCTACTGCACTTCAATTACTGTTTTTATTACAGGCTTCAGAAAGAGATGTTAGCTGCATACAAACGAGGAGAATGAGTTAAAAAAAATCAGCAGATAAAAGAATTCACCTGGAAAATAGCGACTTCTGAGGAAGAGAGCGTCGGTAGAGGCTTGGAAAAATGGTCATAGAGGCTTTTGCATTTAGAGGCTTTATATACAGTATATATATATATACAGTATATATATATATACATATATATATATATATATATACAGTATATATATATATATATATATATATATATATATATATATATATATATATATATATATATATATATATATATATATATATATATACACAATTGTATTTATTTATTTATTTTACAATATTTTCTGATAAGAAAGTACACAAATATTTTTTTTTCTCAAAGTGAATTGCCCCCCCCCCCCTAATAATTATTTTCACTAGCATTACTACCTTAGATTGTGTTTAAAATCCATAAAGAAGATATTTGTTCACAGTAAAGTCTCTTGAAATGTGAATCATTAGAATTATAATCTTTCATGTTAATATGCTCTCCAATGTCACACGACTCAAGTCAAATGTGGACATAACACTATATAGGCATGCATCAATGTAACACAGTTGACATGGTCGACATGGATTACACAGTTTCATAATTATGTTGTGTTTTGCAAATCTAAAGTGCACTTCATTTTCACAAGGGTTGGGATGCAAAACTGACTGAAAAAAGTTAAAAAGACACAGAGTCCAATCAGCTAGACTGGATATGTTAACATGTGCACAATCACCATCAGGATTTCTTTGGATTGACATGCACGTTGTTTTCATCATCTAAAGACGAAAAGGATTTTAGCTTGCATGCGTCAGAACTGCACTGAAACCATGTCTTTGCTTAGGCCAAACTCAAGAGAAAAAAATCATTGATTTTCAGGGTCGTAGATCTGCTAACGTCACCGGCATGCTAACCTTGCAGCCCACGCCGCCCATCTGTCGAAAGACTGACTCTCCTTTTAATCATTCAGACTTGTAAGCAACTTTCTGCTCCCTGGGAAGGTGTGGGCTGGAGAGAAATGGTTGTGTGTCATCGGAGGCCAGGTGTCCCCGAGGAGTAGTCGGAAGAAAGGTTGAATGTGATTTAAGATGTTGGAAGTTTGGGGTAAATACTGCAGAATACGGACTTTCTGCAGATCAAACATCAGTATCACAAGCAATCAGAACATCACAACAATGCGAAATGCATGAGCTGTTCGTAGTGATTTAAAGCATTAAAACTTGCATGGCTTAATACCCTGGTTCCCTTTAAAGTGCCCCTATGAAGGTTCCTGATTTAGTTTCGGTGTCTCCTACAATAGGTGTACATGCATCTAAGGTCAAAAAACACTTGAGTCTCTCTAAGCTCCGCTCTCTGAGAGCTGCTCTGCTTTGATTGGTCGGAAACTGAACGCTCATTATCATATCTTGATCACAGTGATATGAACAGTAATGATGGCATGGGTTAGGGCTGCACGATTAATCACAATTTTCATTTTGATAATCGCAATGGATTTCGAATTGATTGGATGGTTGTGGTTTGCTATTGGTGGATCTCCTGTGAGTGACAGGTTGCCCCGCCCCGTTATTCTTATGATTAAAAGGAACATAAAACATTTAAAACAATAATGGCATACACAAATACACCATTTATACTATATACAGCAATATTCCATTAAAAGTAAGAATTGTCAATTTTGATATTATGATCAACTAGTAGTGAACCTTATTTTAAAGTGTTACTGTAATGCATTAGTTATGCCTATGGCCTCATGAATAATTATAACCACGGTTATAATGCATTGTATCACTTATCTTTTAACTGTTACATCTTTACAAAGTATAATGCATTCTTACTTCAGAAACAATTAATTATGAATTATGAATACCCATAATTCCTTTATTGTAATGCACATAAAGGCTTTAAGTAAAGTGTTACCAAATTGCAAGCAATACCTGTAGTACTTTGTGTAAAAGGGAAACTTGATTTGTCCTGTGCAAGTAAAGCTGTTGAAATGAGCCTATATACAACTGGATTTGACTTAGCAACAATTCTTAGCAATTCACAGTCATATTTGCAAATGTAATTATTTCATTTCCGTCAGATGGAGAAACAAACATGTCTGAGTGTGTGTGCGCAGCACCTCAGGAACAGAAACAGCCCCATCTGTCATAAGAAGTGTAGACGACTTTATTTTTTAATATGATCTAGTTTTGTCACTTCCAGTGTCTCTGTTGTCATGATAATCAGTGATGTGAGGAATTATTCACGTTAACAAATATTAACTAATGCTGAACAGAGATGTTGTTCATGGTTAGTTCATGTTAACTAATGCATTAACTAATGTTAACTAACCATTCTGTTTATGTGAATTGATGCATTAGTACATGTGTGAGTTAACATTAACAATTATTAACTAATGCTGAACAGAGGTGTTGTTCATGGTTAGTTCATGTTAACTAATGCATTAACTAATGTTAACTAACCGTGCTGTTAATGTGAATTGATGCACTAGTACATGTGTGAGTTAACGTTAACAACATATTAACTAATGCTGAACAGAGAGGTTGTTCATGGTTAGTTCATGTTAACTAATGCATTAACTAATGTTAACTAACCGTGCTGTTAATGTGAATTGATGCACTAGTACATGTGTGAGTTAACGTTAACAAATATTAACTAATGCTGAACAGAGGTGTTGTTCATGGTTAGTTCATGTTAACTAATGCATTAACTAATGTTAACTAACCGTGCTGTTAATGTGAATTGATGCATTAGTACATGTGTGAGTTAACGTTAACAAATATTAACTAATGCTGAACAGAGGTGTTGTTCATGGTTAGTTCATGTTAACTAATGCATTAACTAATGTTAACTAACCGTGCTGTTAATGTGAATTGATGCATTAGTACATGTGTGAGTTAACGTTAACAAATATTAACTAATGCTGAACAGAGGTGTTGTTCATGGTTAGTTCATGTTAACTAATGCATTAACTAATGTTAACTAACCATTCTGTTTATGTGAATTGATGCATTAGTACATGTGTGAGTTAACATTAACAATTATTAACTAATGCTGAACAGAGGTGTTGTTCATGGTTAGTTCATGTTAACTAATGCATTAACTAATGTTAACTAACCGTGCTGTTAATGTGAATTGATGCATTAGTACATGTGTGAGTTAACATTAACAAATATTAACTAATGCTGAACAGAGGTGTTGTTCATGGTTAGTTCATGTTAACTAATGCATTAACTAATGTTAACTAACCGTGCTGTTAATGTGAATTGATGCATTAGTACATGTGTGAGTTAACATTAACAAATATTAACTAATGCTGAACAGAGGTGTTATTCATGGTTAGTTTATGTTAACTAATGCATTAACTAATGTTAACTAACCGTACTGTTAATGTGAATTGATGCATTAGTACATGTGTGAGTTAACGTTAACAAATATTAACTAATGCTGAACAGAGGTGTTGTTCATGGTTAGTTCATGTTAACTAATGCATTGTTTTGAGAAGTGCACTTGCTGTTTTACAAATGTCGAGAAATGTACCAAAGCGACTGAGAAAAACTGTAATATGGTCAGAATATGAATGACATGTTTTAGAGGAGTATGAAACTACAGCAAAAGTTGATGTTCATTAGCTAAATCAGAGTAGAAGTGCTATTAAAAGAAGGACAGTTGCTATAGCATGAAGTTCCTGGACCGTTTCAACAAGTCAATTGGCGTTGACGGTCGGGTGGATCTCCATATCAATTGCTTTCGCAATCTTAGCAATGAGCTTACGAAACATTAAGCACAAAGCATGGTGATTTATTAGGACATTGTAATTATATCCTGGCAGAGCACTAGTGGTTTGGGTTGGGGTGAAGCGATGGACTCGACTCACACACAAAGACTCGTTTGCCTCATTAGCCGCCGCATTCTCCAGCATTAATCAGCATTTCGTGTAATGGGACGCCACTGGAAGGACAATACCGCACCGTCTGCATTTACACACCACACGTCGATACTGGGCTTGGCAGGGGGAGAGCGTGGTTTACTTGACCTTGGTGGGTGGAGAGGCTTATTTCTGTTGTGTGGGGAAAATGTAATTGACGTCGATATGTTTTGAGTGCTTGTGAAGAACGCGAGTCCGCTTCTCTGTCTCCATTGAGTTAAAAGGTTCCTAGACGCCTGCTAATTCGTGGTGGGTGCTATTGCTCATAACCGTCAGTATTAAACCACGTCATGATTGTTTCCTCAAATCATGCGTCTTGTTGAAGAGAGATTAACAGACCAACCCGATCTCACAATGCTGGATGTATTCATATTAAAAAGATCGTGTAGAAGAAAAAAACTTCACAGATCTCTATAATTGCTGATATCTTGCTTTTCTAAACTAACATTTTCTACAACTTCTCAGACCTTGCCAATTTGCACACTGTGAAAAAATGATTTTTTGGTGAAGTAAATACTACTGAAAAAACAAAAACAATAGCCATGTTTCCATCTACTTGTCAATCGAATTATCTGAAGTTCGGATTAGAGAACTACATGCGAATAAAGCTGGTGAAAGTGTGTTTCCATCAAACGGCTTTAAAGCGAATAAAAACCTGTACGTAATGACGTCACATGCTGTTTTGCGATCAAATTGATATATTGAATTGATTTGAGACATTTTAAGGTGTTTCCATTCATTTTCGCACTGAATCGAACAACATTCAAGCAAACTTTTGCGAACAAAGTTTTGTTAGACAAAACGGATCGCCATCTACCAACAAATGATCAATATTTCACAAGTTGAAGCCTAATAATGCTTATGTGCCAGCTGATAGCGACATATGTATGGGATAACGTATCTGAATCAAGAGAAAATCCAAATGAGACCGATCGTATTTTCATTTGAGTCGATTTTCATGAAAATTTCATCGAATTTTACTGTTTCCATAAGGCATTTTTCGTTCGATATCAGCTTAATTCGGATAAAAACGTGTCGATGGAAATGTGGCTAATGTAATTTACATGAAAAGTTATTTCAGGCAAGAATTAAAGTGAAAGTGTAAATATCAACTCATTAAAATTAAGTAAAACTTACTCAACTTTTTCTGATACTGGTGTTCCAATCATGCACTGGACCCTGAATAATTAATGAGGTTCATTTTTCACTGGTTTCCAGCTGTATTTACACTGTTTTATCATTGATTGTTGTTGTCACTATTAGTAACTTGCCATTTTGTGACATTTCGAGTAAATTTTTTGCATTCAAACACAAAAACGACCCATCAAATGTTACCGCCATTGTGTATTGTCTTAGTATTGAGGTCTTTGCATTCACATGATGCTTAACATGTGACATGATATAATATACATTACTTAGATGATCTGAGTAAAGCACATACTATAAATGACTAATAAAATTCAATATCATTGTTTAAGTGAAATGTAATGCAAAAGCAAAGGAAATTTCAACTAAATCGATATTAATCAATCTTTTACTAGCCAAAAATTACTTATTTTCTGTAAAGTTTACTTAATTCAAATAAATCCTACTCCTATATAGGCTATATATATATATATATATATATATATATATATATATATATATAGTGCATCTCATTGTGTTCTTCAGCAGTGTAAATGTGCATTGTGTTTGATTCCTGTTACTTTCAGCTGAGAATTTTGTGAAGCTGAATGTCTCGGTCAAACCGGTGTGTCCTTGAGCGAGACATTTAACCCACGTCCTTACCTGTCAGGCTTGAAAACAAGAAGCGTCTGCTCGGACAACAGGCAGAGATTAGAAAATACAGGGACTGCATTTGCAGAGATCCCAGATAATAGCGAACACTATCAGCACGATTGGTTATCGTTCTAGCAAATTTATGAACGAACCTTCTTCAAGTAGCATTAATAAAATGTTCATTCAGCGTTATTCTGGTCTTCTCAAAACATTATTTATACATCATTCATGGAATGTTTGTCGAACATAAAAAAACCCCAGAACATTTAGAGAACATCCATAAAGTAACATTCCCATAATGTTAGAAAATTATGAAAAGTAATGTTCCCTTAAAGGAGTAGTTCACTTAAAAAAAAAAAAAGAAAATTGCTATAATAAAATAATTTACTCACCCCCATGTCATCCAAGATGTCCATGTCTTTCTTTCTTCAGCTGAAAAGAAATTAAGGTTTTTGATGAAAACATTCCAGGATTTTTCTCCATATAATGGACTTCAATGGGAACCAAACGGTTCAAGGTCCAAATGAGAGTTTCAGTGCAGCTTCAAGGGGCTTTAAACAACACCAGACGATGAATAAGGGTCTTACTTAAATTATCAGCAAAAGTTTTTTTTTTTTTTTTTTTTTTTTTTTTTAAGTGAACTACTCCTTTAATGCTCGTAGAACTATGTTTAGAGAACATAGAGAAATAACATTTTAATAACATCATGTGAAAGTTTGCAATACGTTCTTGCGTTCGTAGCTGCCCTGGTAAAAAAAAATAAATAAAAAATCTATACGAAAATGTATTTAAAATACATTTGTCATACTAAGTATACTGCAAATCCATACTCACATGAGATTACTGACGTTAATACTTATAATTAAACTTCTTTATTGCACAATGCACATTTCTTGATATTAAGTCTAAAATGTGTTTAAAATGATTTTTAATATGATTTCTGTAAAATATCAGTCATTTAATGCAAGATATTTAAAGTGAACCTAAAGTATTCTTGCAATAGTTCCACTTTAGCACAAGCAAAATTATGTAAATATGTGTTTAGTTGAACTTCAGCACTATTTCTGGATAATAAAGTACAGAATTACTCGTTACACGTTATACCAACTGCAGAGTATTTATATTAAACACATACATATAAATGTATTTGTAGTATACTTAGCGTAAAATAAATATATTTTAGTATATTTATTAGGGCTGTGAAGCAATTAATCGTGATTAATTGCATTCCAAAATAAAAGTTTGTTTTTACATGGCATGTGTGTGCAGTGTGTATAATTATTTTGTATATATAAATACACACACATACATGTTTATATATATATATATTAAGAAAAATGTGTTTTTAATATCTAAAATATTTATATTAGGGCTGTGAAGCAATTAATTGTGATTAATCGCATTCAAAATAAAAGTTTGTGTTTACATAATATATGTGTGTGTAGTGTGTATAATTATTTTGTATATATAAATACACACACATGCATGTATATTTAAGAAAAAAAACATTATTTATATATAAAATATTTAATATAAATTATATACAAATATATATACAGTATATACATGAAAATATTTGTTAAATATATACAAGCATGTGTGTGTGTGTGTGTGTGTGTGTGTATATATATATATATATATATATATATATATATATATATATATATATATATATATATATATATATATAATTATACACGCACCCACATATAATATGCAAACAAAAACTTTTATTTTGGACGCGATTTAACGTTTAACAGCCCGTTTTGTATAAATATATATAAATATATAAATCTACATGCAAATATTTCTTAAATGTATACATGCATGTGTGTGTATTTATATATACAAAATAATTGTACAAACTACACATACATATATTATGTAAACACAAACTTTTATTTTGGATGCGATTAATCGCAATTAATCGTTTCACACCCCTATTTTCTTTTACCAGAAAAATGTTCAAGCTTTTGTGTGGTACAAAGAAGCATTGGCCTTCTTATTAAATATAGCATTTTAATGAGAAATAGATTATTATTTGAAACATTCATTTTGAAGAAAGCCGATATAGTTATTTAAACAGAACAGCAGAAATACATAAAGTACTTGAAAGCAGTTTCTCCACCACTGAGCGCTCTATGGGACGGTGTCGTACATGGTTTCTGGAACAGAAGTGTGTGTGTGTGTGCTCATGTGTGTGTAGACCATTAACATATTGAGCTCTGATCAGATCCATTTCAGCTGGTGATGATCTTGCGGGAGACCTGCGATATTTACAGAACTTGTGCTCGAGGGGTTCGTTTAATGGGCTGCGGTTCGTTTGCTAGAGCTTTTGTTTCCATGGCTATATCAAGACAAAATAGGTATTTACACTTATAATACACATTTAACTAACTCATTATCCAAGTTAAGTCTCCTCTCAAGAGGTTATTTTCAATCCATGCAGAGTACAGCAAGAAAGCTTTTGGCCCTGTTCCCAAGTGGCATGTGTTTAGATTTAGATTTAATATTCCTGTTTAAATAATATTAATAATCATAAATAAAAAGTGAAGGAAAGCATTAAAGGGATAGCTAACAGGCACTTAATAAGATTGAATAACAATGCTAAAAATTATATTAATTAATAATGGCATGCTCCATATCCTAGAAAGATTCAATAAAATAAATAAAATAAAAAATCCCCTCTCCCAGCTAAGATTTTAGAGATTAATCAATCAACATGTCAAAAAAGTTAAACCTGAATTGCATCAAGGAATATAAAACCCAAATGAAATATTACAAAAGTAAAGTGTACATTTGGTATACAAGCAGATTTTGAGATTAAAACCATCATAGATATTTGAAGTTTTAATATACTGTTCTGGTGGATTCACTCTGTTAATGAAAATGCAATGGCTTTACAATGTCATGCCATAATCCCGCAGCACATTTATATATATATCATTTTCTTATTTATTATTTTTTTTTTCAGACCACTGTGCTATATTTCATTAGAAAAGGACTGTAAAACAAAAATACAAAAGCAATTTATAGGACGTTTCTCACAAAATGTGCCCAGCTTCTCTTTTTTTCGTCCCTCTGAGAAATGTATGGCTTTATGCTGACCCTTAAAGAAAATTTTGTTCACGGTGCTGCAAAAAAGCTCGACACATCAGCAATCACAACGTGTACATTATGCGAAGCAGTACGAAATAGCATGAATCGATTTACGTTTCAACCGTAGATACTTGAATCTCGCACGACTCAGTTCTTCGGCAAGAGACAATAAAACTGGACATCCGGTGAGAGACGATGGACGCCTGAACTGAACTCACTCTCTATGAAAGGACGAGACACGGTACAGCCGATGAATCCTTAGAAAACGTGGTGGCGTCTGAAATTAATTCCTGTGTTTTGGTTCTGCCCTTACGTTCAAATCTCTAAAACGCGTTAAGAATGGCAGTTTACGATGTACCTTTGTTCCCTCAAAGTAAAATCAAGGCCTCTGTGTCACTGGATGTTGAATTTAATAGTTTGTGATCTTTTCTCGTAATTAGGAAAAATGACAGACATGCTTCGACAAATATGATACAGTCATTTTTTTTGTAGTCGTTTTCCTTTAGTAGTGAGCTAAAATGATTTCTCTCTGTATTTTTAGTTTTTCATTTAACAATTACACTTACAAAGTTGTTAATAATACATCAAAAAGAAAAGAAGAAAAGCAAAGCAAAAGATTCCAAATCAAACCGAGAAAGACAATATTTTGTTCTTGTTCTTGTTGTTCCTCTTCTTCCCGGTTGTTGTTGTTTTTCAGCAAAGTTTGGTAGTCAGGTGGTCCGATTGTTTCAAGATTTCGGTGTTGTACATGTCCAAGGCGTGATTGACTCGAATCATCTCGCTGTTGTTGAGCTTGAGTCGATGTTTGAGCATACAGGAGAACAGGTCCAGTTGGGGTTTCCCGGGAGCCACCGGCGGGGCGAGCCGGTTAATCCTCTCCCGGATGTCCAGTAACAGGAGCATGATGGACGAGGACGAGTAGAACTGGGTTCCCTGCGTGTACGACTGGTTGACCTGTTGGACGGCGCTCCTCGAACAGATCCGCGTCTGAACCTCAAGCTGTATCCGAACACCTGTATGTCGGAGATCTTGATGTATATCTGCCGCTTGTTGGGGTCGGATAAGTCCACCGGGCCTTGACCGGTGTCATTGCGCATGACCGTCGGCACCTTGGCTCGGCTTCGGAGATAAATGTGCACCGTCTCGAAAAACGTCTTCCATCGGTTCCCCAGCAGGAGGGTCCAGTTAAAGCACTGGGAGTTCTGGATCCGCACTTTCTCCCAGCGCGGTATCCGTGCTCCCCGAACGGCATGCTCCATCCCTCCGAGTGGCTCCCGCTGAACGGGTTGACGTACACGAAGAACATGGGATCCACGCTGCTGTTTCGCATCTGGCAGATCTTCATGGACAGGCCCACGATCATGTGCAGGTAGTCCATGCGGTTCTTGTTGCTCTTGAGCGTCAGCGACATTCTCTTGCGCCAGCGCGGGTCGAAGAAGGTCTCCAGGCGCACCTCGTTGCTGATGAAGGTGGTGTGGATGTGGAGACGCGAGTCCATCTTCTGCAGCAGGTACTTGAGCTCCAGGTCCTGGGAAGTCCAGGTCCGTTTCGAAGCTGATGAACTGCTCGCTCCGCTCCGAGTCCACGTTCTGCGGTTCGCAGCGACCGCGGTAAAGCTTGTAGCCCTTGTTGCAGGATCCGCACTGGGAGATGTTGGCCAAACTGCACATGGCGCAGCTGTTGTTCCCGCCGATCACGCAGGGAATGGGTCGCTGGCACAGGGTGGCGCCCGTGTGGCACACACACATGCGCTGGCTCTCCAGGAACGCTCCCCAGAAGCCGTTCTCGTTGCAGTAGAGGAACGACTGGACGCGATTCAGCCACTGAAGCACTGATCTGAAAGCAGACAGAGAACAATGCAGTCAGGAAAGCTGTGTGTGTGTGTGTGTGTGTGTGTGGGGGGGGGGGGGTGGTACTGGCGAATTTTGACTGAAGTTTTTTTTTATTCTATTATTTTATATATACAGGGTGTATATATACAGGATATATATAACCACTGTAGCACCGATTTTGAAAGCTATGGAAGCTTGTCCGCCACTGAAAAAAAAATAAAAAAAAAAATAATTCTGACTTTATCTCACAATTGCGAGATATGAAGTCAGAATTGTGAGAAATAAAGTCGCAATTCGAGATATAAAGTCAGAATTGCGTGATATAAAATCAGAATTGCGTGATATAAAGTCAGAATTGCGTGATATAAGTCGCAATTTTGAGAAAAAAGACAGAAGTGCAACTTTTTATCTCACTGACTTTGTTTCACAATTGCGTGTTTACATTAACATTTACATTAACAATTCTGACTTTAGAACACTTTTATAATTGCGACTTTATATGTCAAAATTCTGACATCTTTTCTCAGAATTGTGAGATATAAACTCTCAATTGCGAGTTATCAGGCTAATTAATTCTACGGGGAAAAAAAGACTAACTTTTTTCCCCTCAGAATAGTTTAAATCTCATAATTCTGACATTATATCATGCATTTCTGACTATATAACACACAATTGCAACTTTATATCTAGCAATTCTGACTTTATATCTAGCAATTCTGACTTTATATCTCACAATTCTGACTTTATAACACGCAATTGCGACTTTATATTATGCAATTCTGACTTTATAACACACAATTACGACTTTATATCTCGAATTCTGACTTTATATCTCGCAATTCTGACTTTATAACACGCAATTGCGACTTTATATCTCACAATTCTGACTTTATATCTGCTAATCTGACTTCATAACACACAATTACGACTTTATATCTCGTAATTCTGACTTTATAACACACAATTACGACTTTATATTCTCAAAATTCTGACTTTATATCTCGAAATTCTGACTTTATAACACGCAATTGCGACTTTATATCTCCCAATTCTGACTTTATATCTCGCAATTCTGACTTCATAACACACAATTACGACTTTATATTTCGCAATTCTGACTTTATAACACACAATTGCCACTTTATATCACGTAATTTCTGACTTTATATTACATATTTCTGACTTTATATCTCGCAATTTTGACTTTATATCACGCAATTCTGACTTTATTTCTCGTAATTCTGACTTTATAACATGCAATTGCGACTTTATATCATCGCAATTCTGACTTCATATCTCGCAATTGCGACTTTATATTACGCAATTTCTGACTTTATATCTCACAATTCTGACTTTATAACACAATTCTGACTTTATATCTCGCAATTCTGACTTCATAACACACAATTACGACTTTATATTTCGCAATTCTGACTTTATAACACACAATTGCCACTTTATATCATGCAATTCTGACTTTATATTACACAATTCTGACTTTATATCTCGCAATTCTGACTTTATATCACGCAATTACTGACTTTATTTCTTGCAATTCTGACTTTATAACATGCAATTGCAACTTTATATCACGTAATTCTGACTTCATATGTCGCAATTGCGACTTTATATTACGCAATTCTGACTTTATATCTCACAATTCTGACTTTATAACACTGTAATTCGACTTTATATTCTCGTAATTCTGACTTTACATCTGCAATTCGGAGAAAAATAGTTCGAATTGTGAGATAAAAGTCAGTTCATTCTGTGGCGGAAACAAGCTTCCATAGAAAACAGGCAGAGAACAAAACAGTCAATGCAAAATCACAACAATATTTCTTAAACATATATTTCAATGAAAGGAATGTACTATATTTTAGTTTGATGATGTTTTTTAACACGTTCTTATCCTAGGGTGTCATATAGTGACGTATAACATGCACAGATCTTTGTTCGGTTATGGGTAGGTTCTGTGGCCCTTCTGTGCGTTGGATGTAGATTAAATGTCAAAAGCGTCAATATATGACACCTTGGGCTGTGATTTTTATTAAATATTTTGTTTTTTGGGGGGATTTTATGGTATTACGTTATATTTACGCAGTAGTTATAATCCTTTTATTCCAAAGCTATATCATGACTAATTCGTAAGAATTTGCACATATTCGCTCATATGAATTCATTCGATTTGCCTAAACCTCAGAGATGTGAAGGTTTAGGGGCAGGTCAGGGGTTCGTACGAAATGCATACATAATTAGCCACCTCAAAAAAAACAATTGTTCGAATTGCAGTGAGATTGGGTTGTTGATTCACGTTTTAAGCATAGACCTGTAAATTAAATATCCAACTAAACTGTAAATCTTGAATTTTCTCTTAAGAACTTAAGTTTGATCTCTTTTAAAGACGACACTTGGAAAATTACTGCTGAAGTAAAACAAAATGTTTAAAAGTGAACTTTACAAAAGTTACAGAATTTACGTTTCTTCTTTATTTTCAATTTTTATATGAAATCTGTATTTTCAAAACACGTTTTACTCTAAAACTGCAAGAAAATCAAAGCCATAAATCTAATCAAATTGTACACCAAATTTGAGCTTGATATCTAAAACAAATGACCTTTCAGTCAGATCGTGTTTGGCTGCAGAACCAAACGATTTTACCAGGCGAAATTCGTCTCCCATTAATTTCCAATGCAAGTTTGAATATTTCTATCCCAGGACCACTTAACCTTTACGAATCATGTCCATGATTTGTGTGTGTCTTAACATAGCAAGTGCCAAAACCTTTACCAAGTTTGGCACCATTCCGATGACTGAAAAAACTTTTCAGTTAAATATGACCGAAGAGCACCAGAGGGTTAATAATGCAGGATCAAGTCCAAAAGCACAAGCTCCCGCCTCGGCCCACTGACGTTTGCTCCAGTCTAATCACTAAAATAGATAATGTATTCTGTCAAATTTCCCCAATGCACACCTCGTCTTTTCCTTTTGCCTTGTCATCCTGAAAGCCTTTGAGCTTCTCGGCTGCATGCGCGTGAGAAACCAATGCCTGAATTTAGATTTCTGGGAGACAAAGTGCTAAAGCTTATGATGACATGTTAATAAACCCAGAGCCAGATAAAAGATATTCCTACTAGATATACCTTGAAGATGGTGTTAAGAGAGACACTAAGGCAATGCTGCACTAAGAACTCTTCCTCTTAAGCAAATTGTGGAGGATAATGTTGTTTTATAATAGAAATGGAATGGAAATTGATTTATTTGAAACAGGGACAATGCACAAATAAACATTAAACAAGAGAATATGTCTCGGGCCAGGTTAAAGCTACACACTCTAAAAATGCTGGGTTGTTTTAACCCAAGATTGGGTAAAATATGGACAAACCCAAATGTTGGGTTAAAAATGTCATTTAAAATTTTAACCCAACTTCAACTTTCACTTTCAACTGTACATTTTTTAAATTACATTTTTAACCCAACATTTGGGTTTGTCCATATGACCCAAATTTGGGTTGAAACAACCCAGCATTTTTTGAGTGTATGCATGAGAAAGTGTGAAAATTTGTACATAAGATAACATGGGAACTTTGATTCATGGATACTATTTGCTTAAAGTGTGAATTATTTGTTATTAAATGAATTCAATTCCAGGTATAAACCGAGCACACTGGGAATGTTCTGGCAATCTGCTCTCAAATTAATGAACAAACGTTCATCAAGTGACATTAATAGATCATTTGTTCAAAGTTAGTGGGTCTATAATGTTCTCAAAACACATCTAATGTGTTTTTGTTTTTGTTTTGTTTTTTAAATGTTACTATTTACTTCAGAGAACATACAAATGTAACGTTCCCATAATGTTGGAAGAATGATACAGAATGTTTCACATAAACCATTTAAAAAAAATGGATGTTTTAAACGGTCAGATGTGACATTTTCAGAACTTTTTAACATATAGTTGTGATCTGGGAAAGCGGCTCTAATCAAATAAGTGTCATTATTCAACTCAATTCACTTCAAAGTTCAGTTGAAACGATAATATTACCTTAAATATTAATTGCAAGGTGATATAAATTATGCATTCCTGTACAAAGCACAAAACTTGTGCGAACCCAGTGTGACTAATTATATAATTATATAATACTGATTATAAACGTTTTTGAAATACAAGCACGTTTCTAAAACTAGATGTGTAAATTGAAAGCAATGAATATGAAAATGTTTTCAAAAACTATCAATACACTCTAAACGCCATTGGGTTACATTTTGTAATTACATTTTTAACCCCGATGTTTGGGTTTTGTCCAATATTTGACCCAGAGTTGGGTTAAAACAACCCAGCATTTTTAGAGTGTAGGCAAACGAAATGGTAAACCTGTAAAATGAGCATCTTGTGGCATTCAATCTATATAAATAAAGATAAATTCCAAACCAGACGTTATTTGATTTCCACTTCGCTGCAGATTACTTGACCAATAAAAAGCTTAAGATTAGTCCCATTCGGATTTGGAGTCATCTCACTTGTGGCATTTATTGTATTTTTCCATCTTTATTTGCAATAAGCACGCTTTATGCATTCAGACTCCCACATGTAATATTCTCTAAATGCTTTTCCCAATAGTGGCTTGCTGGTTTTATTTTGCACTGTTATTTGTTTAGCTGAAACAAGTGGCTGACTTGAGTTCGCCATGGGGGATGAAATGAGACGACGGAAACGAATGCTGTTTGCTTTCACATCCTCATGTTTGTAATGGAGCATCAGAGCGCTCTGCTGCACAAACCGTGCTGACGTACATCATTGCGATTTCTGTTGTAATGGATGATGGATGGAGTAGAGAGTGGAGTAATACAGCTGAACAGAGTGAGGATATCTGGATATCTACTTCGTTTCTTTTATTCCATTAAAGATGCTGCAAGCGATACTGCAAACTGTCAGATATCTCTGTGTTGGCATTACACCAAGCTCAACCAACAAACATCAGACAGGAACCAAAACAAGGCTGAGAAGGACTTAAACTCATCTTTGATCACCAAAATGACATATTTAAAGGAACACCAAGTAACTTTTCCTCTGCGGTCGCCCTACAGGTTGGAAGTGGAATTGTCCATTACCGCTGTCATCAATAATTTATCCTAGCACATCCTACCGTCGAATGTTTATCCGGCGCAGCTTTGGACTGAACAATGTTGACAATCAACAAGGTATGTTGCATGATTTCATGAAAGTATGTGTATTGCGACATCAGAAACGAAGAAAAACTAAATAATGACTTGACGTAAAACAAGTCAAATTTGCAGATTTCTTATGTCTCATTCGGACTACATACATGCAACCCCATTCTGGCAAGCTTGCATAGTGTGGTTATAGCAGATTTAGGACCAGGAGTGCCTTTCACCCTGTTACGACCCACTGAAACCATTTTAGAAACATTATTCTAAGGTAAAACAATCTTACTTAGTGTTGCTTTAAGTGTTTTTTCCCATCATGCATTAAAATAGATTGAATGTAACTTGACACCCTTGCCTCTTTTAGTATGAATATGCAAATGAGCCCCGCCTCCACTCACTCACTCACTCACTCACTCACTCACTCACTCACTCACTCACTCACTCACTCACTCACTCAGAGATCCACTGGTTGACGATCACACATTGATCTGATTGGTTAAAAGAACCGTTTTGGACCCCATTGAAGTCCATTATATGGAGAAAATCCTGGAAACGTTTTCATCAGAAACCTTAATTTCTTTTTGACTGAAGAAAGAAAGACATGGACATCTTGGATGACATGGGGGGTGTAAATTATCAGCAAAAGTGTTTTTAAAGTGAACTACTCCTTTAATAACACCATATAAACAACATTAAAAGCTGTATTTTCACCACAGGGGGCGTTCAATGGATACTGTTGTTTAACAGCATACTGTCGGAAACATCGTTCCAGAAGAAGAAGAAAAATCAGTAGACAAAAAAAAAGGCATTAAAGACTATGTCAGCCTAGTTTTCATCCATGCTAACTTCAATATCGCATCTACCCTGACTAAGGTCTGTCACGTGGGTTAACTCGTCTCACAAAACTACTGACAAATCAACATCTTGGCAACCCTCCACAACACCCGAGCATTGTGGAAACATCTTCAGAAAACACAAAGCTCTTTTGTTTGTTTGTTTGTTACTGGAAGAAAATGCAAATATGCATAATGCTCATTACCTATGCAATGGACAGATTTAGAATGTGAAAGCCCTCCTTAACAGACGGACACTATATTTCACTTCACACAAAGCATATGAACATAAAACCACGTTACATAAGTGCTCTTTCTGTGCTCTGTGTGGGTGTAGATCATGCATTTCTCTTCCCTCAAAATGTGCATCATCTCACAGTCGTGGTTTATCAGGTAGAGCTTAACAAACATCTATTAATTACAATGAGCCAGGAAGGGTAATTTTGTGGCTTGGCATAAACTGAAATGGGCAGCATGGTTTGGTTCCTCATTTAATTGCATCGTTTGATTTGATTAAATATCACAGTGGCGTTTGCGATGCGCTCTGTCGTCAAATGGCACAGAAGTCCCCGAGGCGTGAACTGTATCTGTCACTTCAGCACCGGCTGGGCTTTTGCTCGGGCCAGAGCAATTTATCAGGCCAAGCATCAGAAGGTGTTCATATCTGCATATATGTGGGATTCACACAAGAGCCGTTGGTGTTGAAACTGTTTGAGATTTAATTAACGCTAGATGTTTTGCTATAATGTTCGTTATAACGATGGTTTCGGGAAACACCGACTCATTGAACTGATGATAACGACCGAACTTGCGAACATAGTTGGCTAACGATGCTTTCGGGAAACACACTGGTTCATTGAGTCTTTTTTATCTTCTATATTTGTACGTTTATTTACATTTAAGGTCATAAAAGTCTTAAATATCTTAAATGGTCACCTACAAGATAAGTCTCAATCATCACTCTCTAAAATTTGGAGCCGGAAAACAGGAATCGCCATTCAGCCAAATGTGATTATTGAAGGGTTATGGTTTAATGAAATAAATGTAAATAAATGAAAAGTAAAAAACACTTTGCATGATTCGCACTGATGAATGCATGTATGTCAATAGTTGCTTATGTTATGATCTACTCTTGATGAACTGTAACAGTGTTGTAATGTTGTAGATGTTTATAACAGAGCATGTTGTATCTTCCTCACCTGTATGAATGAGCTACCGGTTGTAGTATTGACATTTCAAAATAAAAGTCCCAGTGTATTTCTTTTTTATTATTATTTTTTTCTTCTGGTCATTATTGGTATTTTGATCGACACAAACTGTATTTGGCTTTTATTTCACCATTTAAAATGTAGTGTACCTTGTTTTGTATTTAAAACAAAATTAAATCATATTGATTGTACAGTAAATGTCTACACTCTAAAAAATGCTGGGTTGTTTTAACCCAAATTTTGGTCAAATATGGACAAACCCTAAAATTGCTGGGTTGTTTTAACCCAACTTTGGGTCAAATATGGACAAACCCAAAAATGCTGTGTTGTTTTAACCCAATCGTTGGGTCAAGTATGGACAAACCCAAAAAATGCTGGGTTGTTTTAACCCAACTTTGGGTCAAGTATGGACAAACCCAAAAATGCTGGGTTGTTTTCACCCAACTTTGGGTCAAGTATGGACAAACCCAAAAATGCTGGGTTGTTTTAACCCAACTTTGGGTCAAATATGGACAAACCCAAAAAATGCTGGGTTGTTTTAACCCAACTTTGGGTCAAGTACTGGACAAACCCAAAAATTGCTGGGTTGTTTTAACCCAACTTTGGGTCAAGTATGGACAAACCCAAAAAATGTTGGGTTGTTTTAACCAAACGTTGGGTCAAGTATGGACAAACCCAAAAAATGCTGGGTTGTTTTAACCCAACTTTGGGTTAACATATGGACAAGCCAAAAATGCTGGGTTGTTTTAACCTCAACTTTGGGTCAAATATGGACAAACCAAAAAATGCTGGGTTGTTTTAACCCAAGTTTTGGTCAAAATATGGACTAACCACAAAAAATGCTGGGTTGTTTTAACCCAACTTTTGGTCAAATATGGACTAACCACAAAAAATGCTGGGTTGTTTTAACCCTTTGGGTTAATTTTTTTATTACATTTTAACCCAACATTTGGGTTTGTCCATATTTGACCCAAAGTTGGGTTAAAACAACCCAGCATTTCACACATAGAGTGTAATTTTATCTTTTCATTGTGAAAAAAAAAAAAAAAAAAACATTGCACCCACAAAGGTGCAATGTTAAATTCATCTGGTTTCTTGGTTCATGTGAACTCTAGTTGGTATGAAAGCAATCCACCATGATTAACGGTGTATAATCTGCACATTTTCACGCTCTCTGTGACACTTTTTATAGAATATTGCTCATAGCTGCTTGTCTCCCAAATAAACTGCCTTCGAAGCACGGCTCACATTATTTCTGCCTCTTGTGACGCATGTAAACCTGTGCTGTGAGTGTACAGCTTTGCTGGTAAATCCAGCTGGACAAATAGTTCAATAACGGACTGAAAAGGGCATCGTCCACTTCCGGAGTTGTTAACTGCAGTAGTGCGGTTTGACAGACTGTGTTTCCAACACAGATGTATGATTTATGAGTGAAATATAAGAGCATGAGGAACTTATGAGGAATAAGAGCATGAGGATTTGGACTTAGCAATCGAATCACGTGTGGAAATGGCCTTACAGGAGTAGTTCACTTTCAAAAAAAAAAAAAAAAAAACACTTTAGCTGATAATTTACTCACCCCCATGTCATCCAAGCTGTCCACGTCTTTCTTTCTTCAGTCGAAAAGAAAATTAAGGTTTTTGATGAAAACATTCCAGGATTATGGACAGCTTCAAAGGGCTTTAAACGATTCCAGACGATGAATAAGGCTCTTTTTAAGCGAAACGATCGCTCATTTAAAAAATAAATAAGAAAGTTTAAGTTTTATAAGCACAAATGCTCACCTTGCTCTGTTCTGTGATGAGCGTTCGTGACTCTCCTGTTCGAACTCGTCTCATCGTTCAAAATGAACAAATGTTTTTTTTAGTCATGACTTCGAACGGTCCCAAATAAGACTTCTTATTCATCGTCGGTGTCATCATTGGTGTCGTTTAAAGCCCTTTGAAGCTGTACTGAAACTGTCTTTTGGACCTCTGAACCGTTCGGACCCCATTGAAGTCCATTATATGGAAAAATCCTGGAATGTTTTCACCAAAAACCTTAATTTCTTTTCGACTGAAGAAAGAAAAACATGGACATCTTGGATTACATTGGGTAAATTATTAGTAAATTAGCAAAGGTCCTTCAAAAGATCTCTTATTGAGAATTTTTGCCAACGCTTCATTTTTAAGGTTACCTGATCCTGGACTCTTCTCAGGAAGGAGCAACAATAAAGCCAAAATATTCATGTAAAACTTGCATCAGCTTTTTGTCCTGCCAGGAATAAACAGCAGCTGACTTTGAGACGCTTCCCTAAAAGTAGAAACTGCAGGATTTGCAAAAGGTCAATAATTGAGAAAGACGAGGTTAAAGCACAGACAGACCTTGTGCGTCGGCACTATTGCATCAAGAACGGGCGAGAGGGAGTATCTCACGACTCTGTCACGGTTTATACTGGAAGATCTGCCCTTAAAATAAAACCAGCAGTGTAATCTGCTTATCAAACATATTCTGCTCTCAAACCCTGGCTTTTTCTATTTTGTCAATGCAATGTGATGTGTTTCAGTTATTTGTGTGTGTGTGTGTGTGTGTGTATTGCAGGAACAAAATTCCACATCATTCTTTGTGACACCATGAATATCAATCATCATATCAATTAAGACATTCTTTAGGTAGGATTATTGCAGGTTGGAATGACCTTTGAATGTATGATCTTTGCTTTATGTTTAAACGTTTTTATGATGTAAATATTTTTTCTTCGTTTTAAAACCTTGTATAATTGCTTTAGATGATATATCTCACATTTGGGTTTGTCCATATTTGACCCGAAGTTGGGTTAAAACAACTTGGGATTTGTCTATTTTTTTGTGTATTAGAACCTCCTTGAAAATGAGATGATGCATCTCAAGAAGTTTGAAGAATAAATGTGTTACAATAGATCAAAAACATTGTAAAACACCTTGCACCCACCACCGCCACACACACAGTCACACACAAAAGTCTCCCGCATATTGCAGAGCGGCTCCCTGATATTTGTTAAAATCTCCCAGAATCTAGAGTGAGCGAGAGACCTTGTGAGTGCATGCGTGGCGGCAGAGAGAGGGAGCGAGTGAGAGACCTTGTGAGTGTGTGCGCGTGCGCCTCACGAAGCACATGTCAAGGACCCATCCAATTAATAGTCAGTGCGGGCGGGCTTTTATCTCTACTACTCCTGAATCCGAACTAATCAGAAATTACTAGGGATGATGTTAGGAAGTGAAATTCAACTTGCTATATTTTTAATGATTACAGCAGTTAAAACAGCTAAACTTCAACATTTTAGCTGTAAAATGCCACATGCAGTAGCTAATATTAAGAAATATGTTGTGCTTTTACTTTTAAAAATGTTGGTAACGATTAGAGTTAATGCTTACAAACTGAAGATTTTGAATACAGAAGTTACCTTTGTAGCCTATTTTCAATTAGATGTGGTATTATTATTTGTGCAGTAGCTACGATTAATTACTGCATAAATTAATTAAGATTATTAAGTAATAAATTCATTTTCACACAGCGTGGAAAAGATTGTATAATATGCTGTTAGCTATAATTTAGATGGTATAGTATCATGAGCCACAATTAAAGTCTTGAGACACTCATGCCAGGCGGCCGGCGTCATTGTTGAGTTTCCGCGCACCGATTGCTTAGGGCCGGGTCTAGTCAAGTCCGGGTCTAGTCAAAGTCCAGAGCCGTTTTTTAGTCCCAGTCCACCCGTGTTGCTACGGATACGATAAATGCAGAAAATCGAACCCGATCAGATTTTCTTTTATGACGGACAGAAGTTTCGGAAGTTATTTTTTTTTTTTACGTGCAAAAATTTCAGACGTGAATTTCTGAACTCGAGTGTGCAGGACTTAAGAACGAACATTGTTTGGCTAACGTTCTGTCAAGGTTATGAACAAAATAATCCTCCAGTTATGTTTGTGTTATCTGGTATTCTGAAACTTCATCTGAAATATTCATCTAACACTTCTTTAACATGTTTCAGAATGTTCAGAGAACTTTCAAAAGTAACATTCCCATAATGTTTGAAGAATGATGAAATGGAATATTCCTCTAACGTCCACATAAGGAAAATAAACATTCGGTCCAACTTTCTAAGTGGCGTTACTTGCATCGAAAAATGAGTACAATGTACTATAATTGTGTTAAAAGTGAAAGTTGAAGTTAGGTTAACATATTTAATTACATTTTTAACCCAACATATGGGTGTCCATATTTGACCCAAATTTGGATTAAAACAACCCAGCATTGTTTAGAGTGTGGGTTAAGGTGTAAGGGAAGGGTCAACAGTTTACATTATATACAATTACACAAATTAATTACAGCTGTAATTACATGCAGGAATTTTCAAAATAAAAGTACAATGTAAAAAAAACATGTATAAGTCCATTGTATCAGATTATTAATTTCAATGTTAGTACATAGTTAAAGCTATTTAATATAAAGTGGGACCATTAAAAAAAAAAAAAACAAAAAAAAAAAAACATCCATGTAACATTATAAAATAACGTTTTTATAGCCTAACTTAATATCAACATTATCAAAACGTTCTTAAAGCAATTTTTAGCTGCTCTTTTTTTCTTTTTCTTTTTTCGCAGTGACACTAAAAAGCCCATTAAAGGCAAAAGCACATTAAGTATCATAATAATGACTTCAGAACTTGAACTTTCTTGGAAAACTTGGCATTAATCACAAATAACCAAAGTTTGGAGCCAAATGAAGTTTTCTTCCTCTAGATAATTGGTGTGCAATCAAACTGGAGGAGTGTGTGCAGAATGGAGTTAGTTAACGTCTGTCTCTGGAGTCTATGGGGCGGATGGAGGCAGTTCTGCTAATAATGAGCAGCGGGAAACTCTTCCACAAGCGAGCAGCCATCGTTCTTCATCAGGGCCTTCAGGCCAAAGAGCAGGTCAGCGGAGACCCGATCGAACACGCTGACTGACAGCACAACAACAGCACGGGAATATATGACATTATACGGCTGATCTGAGCTCAGATGCGTAGATGCATATTTCAAGCCTTTATTTGTTATAATTGTTGATGATTATGGCTTACAGATATGAAAACCTTTTCACAAATATTGTAATTTTGAATTTGGGGTTTTCATAAGCAATCAAAATTATAACAAATAAAGGCTTGAAATATCTCACTAACGAGTCTATATAATATATTAGTTTCACATTTTAAGTTGAATTACTGAAATAAATGAACTTTTGCATCATAAGCATTTCTAATTTTTCGAGTTTCGCCTGTGTGTGTGTGCACTGAATCGCTCTAACTCTTGATATATGTATGTATCAGTTGTCTGTGTTCAGTCACAGGTTTCACATTTCGAATGTTTCTTGGGTTGTCATACGGGGTGTAATGGCGTGTCTTTCACGAACCCGACGGATGGCAGCAATAACACTAACAACCGTCTCAACAAGTTTTCAGTGGCAAACTTTTCACATGCTTAAGTTGTCCTTGCATCTGAAAGATTGTGATGATCTGAACAGAATGAAACATGGTTCAGAAATCCTTCATTAATGAGAGACACTAGATTGTCACCGGAGAAATGAGTGGCAGGACTTATAATAAACACAAATGGTCCTGTCGAGTTTATGATTTCTATTCAAAAAGGTTCATTGTCAGCATTACTTGGGGAGCTATAAGTATAAATACCATGAAATGTGATTTTTTGTTTTTGTCAATTTTCTTTTTCTGTTTCTTTGTGTGTTATTGGGTAAGCTTGACAAACTAGGTCACTTAGAAGCAAAAGTATCATTTTAATTTGTATTTTTTCAAGTAATAAAATGAATTTAATTAATTATAAATTAGCCGACACTGTATTATAAAACTGACCCTCATCAGACAAAAAATCAGTAAACTACTGCAGCTGTGGTTGCCAGCATCATACCGTAAAAATACGGTGTGTTACTGTTTATCCAGTAAAAAAAAAAAAAAAAAATCGGTAAACTACTGGCAGCTTTGGTTGCCAGCATCATACCGTAAAAATACGGTGTGTTACTGTTTATCCAGTAAAAAAAAAAAAAAATACGGTAAACTACTGGCAGCTTTGGTTGCCAGCATCATACCATAAAAATACAGTGTTACCCCTTTTCCACCAAAAAAAGAACTGGTTAGGAACTGGTGCTGGTTCAAAGTTGGTTCAACTTGCGAACCGCTTCAGAACCTATTTGTTTTTCCACTGACTAGAGCGCCCAGGGAACGACGTCGTCACGTCACTGTGTACGTCGCCATACTTCTTAGCTAGAAACACTTGCAAGTACAACATTACTTTGGGATTATCTCTAACTCGTGTATCAAGAAGGGTTTAAAAACAATTGAAATATGTAAGTCTTTAAATATTTTTGTTTGATATCTAATGTTTTCTGATAAGTCATGTACCCCTGTCTTGTGTCTTTTTTTTCTTTCCATTTATTTGTTCTATATTGTGACTGTTTTCTTCTTTGCTTATAATGTCTTAAATAAAAAAATTACAAAAATTTATTGCGTTAACTTCAAGCATAACAATTACAAAGGCGGACTCCATCGTGTTTCTGCAAATGATTCTCCTGGCTTTGCAATCCTATATTATGGTCAGAAAAGATGTTTAGAACACATCTAAACCCGCCCCAGCCCTCGACGTAAGCATGACGTGGTAAAAAAAACGGTTCTAGTCCAGGAAAGAGTTGGTGCCGCTTTGGAACCAGTTCTCCTGGCCGAGAACCGGTTCTTTGGCTGTCGAAACACAAAGAACTGGTTCGCGTGCAGGCACCGGCTCCGAACCGGCTCTCAAAATGCTTTGGTGGAAAAGGGGCTAATGTTACTGTTTTTCCTGTAAAAAAAACGATAAACTACTGGCAGCTGTGGTTGCCAGCATCATATCGTAAAAATACAGTGTGTTACTGTTTTTCCTGTAAAAAAACGGTAAACTACTGGCAGCTGTGGTTGCCAGCATCATACCGTAAAAATACCGTGTGTTACTGTTTTTCCTGTAAAAAAAACGGTAAACTACTGGCAGCTGTGGTTGCCACCATCATATCGTAAAAATACGATGTGTTACTGTTTTTCTTGTAAAAAAAAAACGGTAAACTACTGGCAGCTGGTTGCCAGCGTCATACCATAAAAATACGGTGTGTTACTGTTTTTTTTTTTAAATTAACAGCTAAATACCGTATTGTCAGCTAGAATATCAAATTTAATTTAACAGCTATATGCTCTAACACAAAAACAGTAACACACCTTATTTTTACGGTATGATGCTGGCAACCACAGTTGCCATAGTTTACCGTTTTTTTTACAGGATTATTTTTTACAGTGATTGTACTCACACACGCATAAAAAAAAAAAAAAAACAACAACATAAAGACACTATTTTAACAGTATTAAAAATGCATACACACTGACAGAAACAATCTTTGTCATGGTATAGATTTGGTTGTTCCCAGTTTGAACGTTATTGTTTCCTGAGGTGAATTATCCATTGTCGCTTCAATACGGCTATGAATGATATTCAAACTCAAGTTAAATTATGTGAACATTAAATAAAGCACATAATCAGTACCTGATTTTACCATGTTCATACTGTTGTTGTTCCAGCCACAACGTCACAGAAATAGAAACCTTTTCTTCAATATAATCCACTGCCAGTTGTTGTGTATCGCTGTTGTGGATTAACATTGAAAAGATACGCGATGTAAATGGCGTTTTAATGGTCCGCTTTAATGGACCAGACTATTCTAAGGATATTTGAGAACTAAGGATTTGTTACCGCCACAGTAATTGCATACATTAAGCATGTTCAACAGATGCACGCATGCTTAAGTAAAGTACGTTTCTGTCTTCAAGACGAGGTGTATAAGCGAACTGCGTTCTCCCAGAGATTGTTTACCGAGACGAATTGTTACCATGCTGCTTAGTTTATTCAAATAGGATGCTAATGTGGTGCACTGTTATCAGCTAGCTAGAACTAGCTGCTCTGGCTTTGAACTATGAATATAGTCTTGCACATAAACAGAAATAGACCCAACAACACTCTACTTTGAAGTCCAGTGTTTAACGAATTAGCCACGGAAATCACAGGGAACTTTGTCTGGCACACTACGCTGAACCGATAACAACTTACCTGGAATTAAAATAGTCAATTTCATTCTGTATTCCTCCCTATCTGTCGTTCCTCTCTCACACACACACACTCCAGTGCTTCTTGCCATCAAACGTGCTTGATGTGAGCCCTACAGAGCTCAGACTATGCTCTGCTCGGCTTTGATAACGCTTCGGCACAGACCTTGTCAAAGCCGCCGTTGGAGCGTGGGTGAGCCACTTCCACATTAGTGACAGCTGATGCTCTCGGACTGCTCAACACTAGAAACATTTATTTTAGAGTTGTGTGTTTTATATGCATTTCCTGAGTGTGCATATAAAAAGTCCAGATGACTTAATTTGTCTGCAATATTTTTGACACCGCACTCTTTAAAGCTGCAGATGTGCCTCTTTGTCGCCATCTCTGTTTGAACTCTGCAATCGCTCACCTCTCTCTGGGCATCTGGTGGTTGGGGTTGTGGTGGGCAGCGGATGCTCAGACCGAAGAGTTTGCGGGCCGTGCGCTGGATCTTCACCCTCTGGGCCTCGAGAGAGCTCTGCAGGAGCCGGTAGCGGTTCTGGAGGTCCCACGTCGCTGCCCCACAGCAGGTGCACACTGCTCACCGGGAGGAAATGGGTCGCCGGCAACCGCTTCAGAAAAGACTTGAACTCATCTAGGAGAGAAGAGACAGCTGCTCATATAATGGAGGGCAAAAGCATATCCACATAAACCACATATTGATACTTTGTGGGTGAAACCTGTCCAGACTGATGGAGACAAATATTGACTTTTACAGACTAGGATTGATTTTAACCACAAACACTCTCGATACTGAATTACGTGAGAGAGCCTTCAGATTCCCCGATGATTTCCAAGTGCTGTTTTTCAAATCGTTCAGCATCTTTTAAAGTCATTTCGGCATGCACTTTACTTGCGTAATGTGTACATTTCCAAGTGAAATAGGATATTCAATGAGTTAATAGCTTAGAAAGGCTGCCTTACCTACAGGTGAAACTCCACAAACTAGAGTATCATGCAAAAGTTCATTTCAGTAATTCAACTCAAAAGGTGAAACTGATATATTATGTAGACTCATTACATGCAAAGTGAGATATTTCAAGCCTTTATTTTTATGGCTTACAGCTTACCCAAAACCCCAAATTGTGAAAAGGTTTTCATTGCCATGATCATCAAAATTAGGTTGAAAAATAAAGATGGTGAGCCTCCTCAGAGGCTGGTCGTAATCTCTGGAATAGTTTACCAGTTCATATGAGAACAGCTCAGACTGCTGAAATGTTGAAGCCATTGCTGTATTCCTTAGTCTGTATTCCTTAGTTTTTATTTTGAGTTGAGTTTTGCGACTGAGACATTCTCTACTGTGTTGTTTTCTGTTTATCTGTGTGGATCTTGTCAATGTTTAGCACTTTGGTCAACTGGGGATGTTTTTAAATGTGTTAAATTAATTTGAATTTGAATGAGGTAACATTTTTTATAGGCACAATCATAGCCGACTGGCAACCCAATGGTTGCTGGTTTGATTCCAGTACGGACAGTAAACAACTGAGATGTCCTTGGGGAAGGCACAGGACTATTCATCACTTGGCATGGTAGGGTTCTCCGATTCGCATCGGTGCATCAATTTAAAAAGTGTGCATCGGATACAATTGGCATTTGTATTAGGATGCATTGTTTTCTAATTGGTAATATAATTATTAGTAGATGTGCCATACTTGTATTATTTAGAAAGTGACCAATAATTTGACCAATATTTTTTTATATTATATTTTTATATTTTATATTAATATATATATATATATATATATAATATGTTGGCTTTAATTAAATTTATTTTGTCAACAGGTTCCACATAACTGGGTTACGTTAAACAAGCATAATTTGTTCATGTAACTTCAACATCATGAAATTAAGTAATATTAACCGACCCAATTTAAGTAGTCTCAATGTGAATTTTTAGAGGCTTCCTGGCACTGATTCAGGTATTTAAAAAGACGATTTAAAGACGATTACAGTGACATACAAGAGTAATGCTGTTAGCCATGCACAAGCCCATTATTATTGATGATGAAAAATAAGTATTGATTCGGAGAGGAGGGGAGGAGTAAAATATGTGAGAACCACTGACGTAGAATATACATAGAATTGAAAATAAAATATATATAGAATATAACATGGCAGAGGCAGAGCTGCATCTTCCACCAAATAATTACAAATCCAATGTTTGGAAACACACAAAGTCAGAAGGCATCAGGTTCATTTATGATTTGCTGTCTGTCTGAATCCAAAGACATAAAAGCGCACTATCTGTACCATATTGAATTGCATAGCATCAATTTTCATCTGCATTGCATTGCATTGAATTGCATTGTGTTGAATCGAAATCATATTGCACTGCATCTTAATGAAGTGTCACATCAGTAGTGGGTTCATATGTATCTTTAATGTATCGGATTGGCAATGCATCAAGATGTATATCATAGTTGCATGTTGTGTATATGAGTGAGTTTGCTGCTCACTATTCTAATTTAGCACTGAAATATTACCACATTTTATTTCACTATCACAAGCTAATATAGCCTCAACCCTATAGGGCCTGGACCTACTGTATATAAAGATGTGTGCGCTGGTTCAGGAATCATGAGACAGACGTAAGGCCGTCTGACATGCAGTAAGTGAACATGTCTGTAGCCGGGCATACAGGGGAAGAGTGTGTGTTCGACTGCAGTCAAGGATGGGTGATGTCCATTAAAATACAGTATATTCAGCATGGTCATATTGGGGATGTGAGTATCATGGTGTAAACATGTACTCGTGGTGTTTAACAACTCCACCTGCTTGTTTCCTTTCATGTGAAAATGACAGTGTGAAATCTGAATCCAGAAAGCGCCTCAGGCCCGGGGCCATCTATAGAGCGGTGTGTTCAATCAGTGTGTAGCAGCGCTAGCATTGGGCTTAAACCCTGAATCACTTTAGTAACCCCCTTAAAGTTTTATAGTTTTAATTACATTTTAGCCACTTATAAAATCATGCAGTTCTGCTCTATACTCAGACTTTAACCTCTTGACTATTTAAGCCTAGTACATATTTTAGCTTATCCTGTAACAAAGAAAGTTCATGAGTTATATCATGAACTTATATATATATGAGTATGTATATATAAAGCAGAATTCTGACTATTGCAGAGAAAGTTGTTGGTTGATTTTGGCCGTTTCACTCCGTTCAGAAGTAATAAGCACATCATATTCAGAGAAACAACTCTGAAAACAAAGCAGAATAATACAGTTCTCCATGGGATTTGTTGGCAAACTTTATGAATTAAGACATGCAATGTTTTTCCAAAAACTCAGAGCTTGCAAACTACAGTAAATCAATGCAATTAGTATTTACTTATGGAAAATGCATATAGTAAGACTCTACTATCTTCTAAAACTGTGTACAATGTCTATTTTGCAACATGTTAATGTGCGTTTCTGTGCAACTTTAGTTCACTTAAAAATTACATTTCTGTCATAATTTACTGACATTTTTCACAATATCTTCTTTTTGTGTTCTGGTGAAGAAAAATATTCAAACAGTTTGAAACAACTTTAGGGAGAGTAAATGATTGTTGGGTGAATTAAACCCTTCTGGTATCTAATTATTGGTTGATTAGTCCCACCTGTCCTCCATCTTTACCTGTCTTGTTTGCTCCCTAAGTATTCTCCTTGTGTTTTCAGACCTGTGCCAGCTTGTGTAATGTACTTCGTGTTAACCTGCTCCCTGTTTAGTCCTGTCGAGTCCAGCTGGCGGCCTGTTTTCCCCACAGGGTAGTTTTTGTTTATTTTGGGCATTTAATAAAGCCCATTTTCACTCCTCGCCTCAACCCTCAAAGCCAACCCTGACACATATTCTATTATTTCATCAAAGGATGGTCCCACATCCACACATGTCTGTGCGAAGCCCTAAATATCCACATTGTTCCCAGGCAGTTATTTCTAGTGATGCAATTACAGCTCTGTCTGCTTGAATAGGTGGAGACAGAAATAATGGTATAGTCAGTTGTGCTCCTTAAAGGATTGAAAATCATTTATTCACCGTTAAACCTGTGTGGATTCTTCTGCTGAACATAAAGGAAGATATTTTGAAGAATGTATGAAACCAAACAGTTGATAGGAAAAAAAATAACAAATACAATGAAAGTCAATAAGGTCCATCAACTGTTTGGTATAATGTGAGCATGCGCTTTTTAAGTAGCAACAGGTTGGCTCGCCATATTTAAAGTTTCGATTAATCTCCTTGTAACACTTAAAGGTACAATATGCAGGATCTTTGCAGTAAAATATCCCAAAACCACTAGGCCAATGTTATATATTTTGATTAGTTGATCACTTACAATATCAGTTTCAAACTATTTGTAAATCGTGAGAAAATTGTGATTTTAACCAAGGAAACGGGGCGTGTGAGCGGGGTGACGAGTCGCCAGTCAGTGACATCATATCCGTATTACCCCTGGTTTCCGCCAGGTTTGCACTCGCACTGTGATAGTAACCATGGCGACAGACGTTGACAACTGGGTTATGACTATAGCAGGACGCTCACGCTGTTGTTGTTTTGCTCAAGCATTAAGACCATGGCAAGCAGACTTTGAGACAAAAAGAGGACTAAAACGAAGATCAGCATCTTTCGAGATGCCGTGATCTCCACATCCGCGACTAACTTCGACTTAGAGACGCGAGTGTTGCATGTTAATTTATGGATTTTTAAACTAATCAATGTTATTTCGTTCAACATGATGAAAAGTTAGAATTTAATCTGTACAGTATGTTATTCTCTAATGTTAATCTAGCTTAGTCTCACACAGCCAACAACTGTAATTTTGTTCCTAATTATTGCTTATTTTATACTGTATATTAGTGTTGTCAAAATATTCGGTACTTTGGATACCAAGTCGGTACTGTGCATTCAGAGATGCTCTTCTGCCCACCTTGGTTGTAACGGGTGGTTATTTGAGTCACTGTTGCCCTTCAATCAGCTCAAACCAGTCTGGCCATTCTCCTCTGACCTCTGGCATCAACAAGGCATTTCGGCCACAGAACTGCCGCTCACTGGATGTTTTTTCTTTTTCGGACCATTCTCTGTAAACCCTGAGATGGTTGTGCGTGAAAATCCCAGTAGATTAGCAGTTTCTGAAATACTAGACCAGCCCTTCTGGCACCAACAATCATGCCACGTTCAAAGTCACTCAAATCACCTTCTTCCCCATACTGATGCTCGGTTTGAACTGCAGGAGATTGTCTTGACCATGTCTACATGCCTAAATGCACTGAGTTGCCGCCATGTGATTGGCTGCTTAGAAATTAAGTGTTAACGAGCAGTTGGACAGGTGTACCTATAAAGTGGCCGTGAGTGTATATGTATATATAGCAGTAATGATTTTCTTACTGTAAAACGTCTACACACCCCTGTAAAAACAGCAATTTCTTTGTGACATAAAAAAAGTTTGTTCCCTCAATGTAAAATGTACAACTTATTTCAAAAATAACATTTCCAAATAACCAGTGTGCACCCTTCATGATTGCGTAAGTGTTCAGAATGAGCTAACATTAGCAGCACATAAATTAGTCTGACCTGAAGTGACTCTGATTAACTCCAAATAAATCTCAGCGTTTTTTGTAAGATTTTTCTAACATGCGTCATAAACTGTACTAGCACCTAAAAATAAATGTCAAGAGTGTCCAGGTGCCTCTGGGTCTGTTGGAGTGTATTTCTCAACTAATCTGTAGCATTTTCACTAAAAAAACCCCCGGAGGCTTGAGAATGACAACTCACGGGCAGCCGGCTGATAAAATCAGTCACACCTCCAAATAATGGCTTGGGTGATGATGATTTAAGAACTTATTGCGCATTAAAGTAGCAAATTATTAACACGCTTCAAACAATTATCACTTCCCTAATTCACAAGTCTGACATTTCTTGGAGATTCATCAGTCACGCAGCGTTTGCCACTCTAGCGCTCTCTCCTTGGGCCAGTCCAGAGGGATATTTGCGCGAGCCTTGAGGTTCACAAGACTCAATCTGAGCGTCCTCTGCTCTATATGAATATCTGGCAGCGCCTGGTTTTATTTGGACCTTTTCATTACCGGTTAATGATATATAAGCTAGCGTGCTCATAAGGTGGATATTGAGCAATCACCTTGGGAGTAACCTATTTTTGCTTTATGTTTTTTTGTTCAGAAATATTTGATCAGTCGAGGTGAACGATGTCATGTGAGTGGCATTAAATGCGATTTACACCAGGATAACGCTCACTTCCACCTTTTTACAACCAATCTGCAATGCTATATTAATAAATAAATGACTTTTCACAGCTTAAAAATGTTCAAACGGGGTTGAAGCTATAGTTTTAGAAGCACATAAAGCAATATCTAGCTGCTGTTTTAGCTGTATGTTTTGGTTTAGCTTGTATGTTATTTGATGGAGACAGACCTTTTGAGTTCCTCATATCTCGCATAATGTTCATTACTCCATTAAGTAGACTAATAAAGCCTGAGATTGTGTGTCTAGAGGATTGCAATTGACTTCTTACTTACCTAACAGATACTGTAGTGCATTTACGAGTCACAATCTGCCTTTAATGTTATAGCCAGAAGTTATTATAAATATTTAAGGACTAAAAATTCATTGCAATCAAAGCACAAGCAGTACTTAGACTGTTTCGGGTCAGTGCACACATGTAAAACACTTTGCAGGTTTGTTTGTTGTTGTTACTTTTATGATTTATGGCAGCAATGGGAGAAAGAAAGCTACTTTGAATCAAACTTTGAATCTTTAAAGCAAACGCTGTGAAAAACACCTTTTACAAACCAATTGCAAAATGTTTGAATGCAAGTCTAATATCTTACATGCAATTAACACAATCATCAAATACCTTTAAATATAGTTTTTTTTGTGTAAAATGCATGTTAATTCATTAAATTCTAGCGTTCGAGTTGTTTGTTTTATGGAGAACAATAATACACTGTTGACTGCAACCGCTTAGAAGTACCCTAGCAACACACTCAAAACACCTTAGCAACCCACTAGAAACACCTACAACTACATACATTCTACTACATAGACTACTGAGATTTGTTCTAGATCTGTAAAACAACAACATCCATTAGTCAAAAGTAATGTAGATGCATATTTCATATGTGTTTTGTGGGCTTATTTCAGAAACTTTCTTTCTATAACCACACATAAACAATATTCTCTCATAAATACAAACATGTACATACATGTTGCTCACATATTATGTTAGCCCTGTTTGGTGCTAAATATAGTGCAATTCTGCCTGTGCCATTAATATATTTATACAAAAAAGCTGAAATATCAGGGTATGTTCAGAACATACACCTGTCCCCAGAGGGTTAATCACAATCATCAAATACAATTAAAACAGTGTCTGTAGAGTGCATGTTAATGTATTAAATTCTAGCGCTTGAGCGGTTTGTTTATGGAGACCAATAATAGACTACGACAGACATAGCAACCGCCGAGAATACCCTAGCAACCAACCAGAACACCTTAGCAACCCATGAGAAACACTCTACAACTTTTCACAAAAAGAGACATAAAACAGTACACATTGCATCATGCAAAGTAAATGCACATATTTTGCAGATCCTCATATCAGAGAAACAGTATGGTTGGAAATAACATTCATTCATAAACCTGCATATAGCCTTTCTATGAATCCATCTTTTGGGAAAGCGTCCGCCTCCGCCCGTGGCGTGTGATCTGAGTCCAGGCAGTGGGCTGAAATTGACTGTTACAATAAACCGCAAGAAGTGCCCTTCTCCCAGAGAAAGCATTGTGGGTCTCTGAATTATTCATGCTTGCTTTATTGCAGATTGGCTCAAGAGAGAAGTCAGCATGCAAGAGTCTTCTGGCACAAGGCTCACAGAAACTGGCGACAGACTCCGCATATAACAAGCTGATTAGTTGAGATTTAAAGCGTACACTTTCCTACCTAAAGTGAAGGTATGAAGAGACCTTGATAGAGACTAGAATCAGACCATTTCCTTCCTTATATATGCAACCGTTTGCTAACACTCTTGCATTAACTTGATTTAAACAGTTTTTTTAATGTCCATTTGATTAACATGCAAAAGTTTCGAGGTCAAAACACTTTTTGAAATATTTTTTTTTAAATTTTTTTAGCAAGGCTGTGTTTGGTTCTTTAAAAGTGAAGTCTTTTATGTTACAAAATATTTCTATTTTATATAAATGCTGTTCTTTTGAACACTCTATTCATCAAAGAATCACAGATTCCCAAAAAAAGAAAGTGTTTTCAAAATATACAATACATACTATATATATATATATATTAGTGTTTCCACAAATTGCATGCACTAAAAATATATATGCTTTATCTAATCAATAGAATTGTGGCAACAGATTACAAGCAATATATTAACCTTTTGAAATGAGAAGTTTACATTGTGTATATATATATATATCACTAACAGACAGGTGTCAAAAAATAATTAAGAATTCTTTATTTTGCCAACATTGAAGACACCTGATGTCAACAAGCAGATAATCATGCAAGTAGAAAAATCGTAATTTTAAAACAAATCTACCGATCAGCTAAATGGTGAACTTAAATTTATGATTTTTTGGTTGTTGTTGTTGTTGTAAACTTTATTCATTTAAAATGGTTAACTTCTAATGAATTCATTTGATTAATTATTACTCAATTCTAATTTGTTAAATTCAATCAATATTGCTTGTAATCTGTTGCCACATTTTTTTATTAAGATAAAGCATATAAATTTTACAGTGTGAACCCTGTTACACATTGTATAAAGTTTTGATAAGTTTTGATTGTATAAAGCATACATGCATGCATATAATAGCATAGAAAAATATGCATTTATGAAATATATAGAAATCTAATTATATACTTTATGATCAATGTATTGCAAATCCATTAAAATAATCAGCATTAATGTACAGAGTTATATACCTGTGCATTAAAAGATTTTAATATGGGAGAGGCAATGAAACGATCGGTGAACCAACCATTCTGAACCTTTTAATGCATATTTTTGCATTGCATATTTTTAAAATTGCATATTTTTGCATTGCACATTTTCGTTAGAAAATGAATGTAAAGGCAAGTACGATGCCTATAGAGCCTGCGGGCTGGATGTACGGCGAGAGAAGAGTCGAGCGCTGCTCCTCTATTGAATGAGCAAACAGACGTCTTCTGTTTAATTCCAGCAAAATCAATGCAGATGACTTCAGACGTCACTTAGCCCAATTAGTGGAGCCGAGGAAGTGTGCGGCGGTGTGGGAATCGATCCGCCAATGGGATTACAACACCTGACTCGATGCTCGCTGTCGCACGTCTACTTATTAGTCATGATGTGTAGCGTGGGAAACTGTCATATCTGACATCGGATGGTGAAATGGGCTCCAGGACAGACTTGCTGACAGTCCTGACAAGCTAACTTTCCTGCTAATGCTGTCAGATCAGTGTGTCGCTGTTCTGCAGAGCACACTCAACTTAAGGGTTTGAAGGGACATTTATGACGAAAATGAAATGAATTCGCTTTTGGCAGAACTATCCTCAGGCTAAGTCTACATTAACCTGGGTAACCCATTTAAAACCGCTCTCCGTCCACACCAGAGCGCTAAATTCACCTTTGCTGCTCTAAAATCTCACTGAGATACAGATGGAAAAGTAAAGATGTCACATGACTAAATTTGCATCATCGTTTTTAAATACAGGTGAAACTCGAAAAATTTGAATATGGTGCAAAAGTTCATTTATTTTAGTAATTCAACTTAAAAGGTGCAACTAATATATTATATAGACTCATTACATGCAAAGTGAGATATTTCAAGCCTTCACTTGTTATAATTGTGATGATTATGGATTACAGCTTATGAAAACCTTCAGGTATTTATAAGCTGTAAGCCATAATCATCAAAATTACAGTCTACTACACAGAAACAGCGTTTTCACATTTATCCACTTTGGAGAGTGTTTTCTAAAAGTGTCAATGTGGACAAAAGGCCAAAATGCAGAGAAAAAGGTGCGTTTTCAAACTAAACGTATTATTGCACTGCAAAAAAAAAAATGCTTTTCTTACTTTCCTGTGGGGAAAAAAATCAATGGGCTAAGAAAAATAATCTTAATTCAAAGAAGATGTTATAATTTTTATTTTATAGATTTTAGATTATTAAAAAAAAATAAAAAATAACAGTTTTAATAATAACAAGATTTTTTTAAGAAAAAAATATATTTATTCTTTTTACTTTTAAGACACAAATATTTTTAAGAAAAACTAAGAAGAATAATCTTAATTCAAACAGATATTATTTTTTGTAGATTTTAGATTATTTTTAAGAAAAATAAAAATTAACAATTTTAACATTAACAGTACAACATTATTTATTTTTTTATTTTTTATTTTTTAAGAAAAACAGATTTAAGAAAAATAATTCAAACAGATATTGTTATTTTTATTTTCTCGATTTTAGATTATTTTTAAGAAAAATAAAAATTAACAATTTTATTTATAACACTAAATTTTTTAAAGAAAAATATATATTTTTTCTTTTTTCTTTTAAGAAAATAATATTTTTTAAGAAAAACTAAGAAAAATAATCTTAATTCAAACAGATATTATTATTTTTCCCTAGAATTTAGATTATTTTTAAGAAAAATAACAATTTTAACAATAAAAAAATGTTTAAGAAAATGTTTTTTTTTTTCTTAAGAAAAAAATATTTTTAAGAAAAACTAAGATAAATAATCTTAAACCAAACAGATATTTTTTTTTCAAGATTTTAGATTATTTTTAAGAAAAATAACAATTTTAACAATAACAATAAAAAAAAAAGCATTTAAGAAAAATTATTTTCTAGATTTTAGATTATTTTTCTTACCCCCCTGGCACATAATTTTACTTTTTATAGGCAAAAAAACCCCTCACTTAATTATATATATATATATATATATTTTTTTTTTTTTTTTTTTTTTAGAAAACACGACTTAATATCTTATGGTATCTAACTGGAAACACTAAGTAATTATATGATGTTTGCAGTGTGTGCACACGGCCTCAGTGTTACCTGAGTTCTCGAAGTCGCTGTAGACGCTTCCCAGTCTCCGCCATGCCGATGAGCGTGTTCTCCATGATCTGGAGGTCTGCGTGGGACAGTTGCATTGTGGGAACTCGTCGGCACATTGGCAGATGCACTGGCTGTTCTGGCAGACGTATTCCCCTTCCCCGTTACACATGATGTAGCTGAGAGCCGACTGGACGAACTTCTCCTGCAGGTATTCGGGGAAAATGACCTGCAAACCTGAAAACGGGAAAGAGAATCAATGTTAAAGTCATTACCCACATCCAAAGGTATTATTGATTTCACATCAGCGAGCAACAGGTAGCAAGTGCTGCGTATATCGATGACAGAACTTTATTTATTTCACACTAAGGCCCAGCGTAGGGAACACATCTACAGATGTATCTCCAACTCTTTCATCCTGACGCTGACGGCGAATGGTGTTTTGCTGGAAAGTTCTGCCGGAGGTCCACTTGACTTTGAACTGTCCCTCGGAGTGGGAGGACTTTACATAATGGAATAAAACGGAGGAGTGATTGATGGATTCTGTCGTGATCGGCTACGGCTTATTTACCAGGGCTGTCATAATATCCTCTGCTCAGTGGTGTGTGTGTGTGTGTGTGTGTGTGTGTGTGCTGATGCCATACTACAAACTTATCTCACGCTTGTGCTCCAGATGGGAATGATTCCTTGAATCACGTCTGTAAGACACCAACCAGAACACACTCGTGACCCGGCTATAAACACTCACAGTAACTGCAATATTGGCAAATAAAGCTCATATTTTCTCCATGTTCTGGGTTTTTGTGCTGGTTCCTCATTTCATATTCTTCATTTTCTGTACGGTTGACAGGAACTGCTCCCTTGAATTGATTTCCAGGGATTTTTAACCCTTATAATGGTTTTATTTCTAACTTTGTTGGGTGTTTGTGTTTAGTGTTAAATTATTGCATTTCATCAATACGTTCAATTAGAACAGTAAAACACTATAGGGCTGTTACCAGTCAAATGAAATCAGTGCCTCAGTAACTCTGAAGCTCCAGTCACACACACACAGACATTACACTCAGACTGTGTGTGTGTGTAGCAGTTCGTCTAGGGGAAATCTTACTCACACTCTTACTTTTTGGTATCAAATTAGTTTTCAGACTGAGACTTGGCAACCAATTCAGCTTTTCTCTGCCAAAAAAAATGTTTTTCTTACTTTGTATTTGTGTCTCGTTTCCAGTCCAAATATCTAAAAATTCTTAAATCAAGATGCATTTACTAGATGAGTAAAATATCATAAGATATTATGTCCTGTTTTTTGGGGAATTAATCCAAATTAAGCTCGTTTTTGCTTAAAAAGGCTCAATTATCTGCCAACAGGGTAAGAAAAATAATCTTAATTCAAACAGAAACAACATTATTTTTTCACTCCATTGGCAGATCATTTTGCTTGTTGTAAGCAAAAACTCACTTGCTTTTATTTATTTCCCCAGAAAACAAGACATGTAATTTTACTCATCTAGTAAAAGCATCTTGATTTAAGTAATGTTTGATATTTGGACTGGAAACAAGACAAAAATACTAAGTAAGAAAAACATTTTTTTTTTTTTTTTGCTTAAAAGTGTAGTTACTTTAAAGCCTGACTAAAATTTCTCACAAATATTGTTTTGATATATAACCTTGAACAGTCAATTAGCTTCAGCTTTTTCTGAAAGACGACTGTATCTTTTGTCGGATGATTAATTGAAGGAATATTCTACATTATGATGCTATGATGTGGCCACTGTCCACTTACACCCAGACCTCATTCTCAATAATGCACTTTCTGTGTTTGGACTTTACATTGTGTAATATATTGCACTCTATTGTAGAAAACTGCCCCGAGCTCATCTCTGCACATGCATCCTATATTTTGCTCCTCTATAATATGTAGTTATAGTATATATATGAAAAACTATATATATATATACATATATATACATATATATATATATATAATATATATATATATATATATATATATATACATATATATATATATATACATACATGTATGTAACACAGTCTCATCCCAATTGCATATAACTGACGTTTTGGGACGTCTTTTCACTATTCGTCAATATACGACTTTTTAGGGCCCCCTTAAACTGTCGGTAGATGACGATCCCGGGTCGTCATACAACTGACGCTGTACCTTTAACGTCAGTTAGGTGACGAGTTGGGTTTAGGGTTAGGTTTAGGTCTGGGGTAGAGTTAGGATCCCATAACGTCATCTACCGACGTTTAAGTGAGGCCCTAAAAAGTCGTATATTGACGAATGGTCAAAAGACGTCCCAAAACGTCAGTTATATGACGAATTGGGATGAGACTGTGCTGGAATATATATATATATATATATATATACATATATATATATATATATATATATATATATGAAAATCATATTTTTAAGAAAAACTAAGAAACATAATCTTAATTCAAACAGATATTATCATTTTTATTTTCTAGATTTTAGATAATTTTTAAGAAAACATCACAATTTTAACAATAAAATAAAAAAAACAATTAAGATTGTTTTTCTTTTTTTAAGAAAAAAATATTTTAAGAAAAACTAAGAAAATAATATTAAAACAAACAGAAAATATTATTTTTATTTTCTAGATTTTAGATTATTTTAAGAAAAATAACAATTTTAATAATAACATTAAAAATATTTTGAAGAAAATAATTTTTTCTTTTTTTTAAAAAAAACAAAGAAAAAACTAAGAAAAAATTATCTTAAATCAAACCAATATTATTATTTTTTTTCTATATTTTAGACTATTTTTCTTACCTATATCTTACCTTATCCTATATTTTGCTCCTCTATAAGTAATTATATATATATATATATATATATATATATATATATATATATATATATATATATATATATATATATATATATATATATATATATATATATATATAGTTTAGATTTATTAATATAAGGTTTGCACTTCTGGTCAGATGCTGACAGTGTTTCATTGGCTCTGTACTTTTACTCTTCACAATGATAATAAAGTTGAATCAGAATCTGAATAGTCGAACCGTCAGTTGATTTCACCAAAAAACACACAACGCAGACAACACCAAACCAAAACCCTGAATCACACACTGAAGTCCATGAATAAACACATAAGGAGACGTATCCCTGTACTAATCCAGCCGAAAACCTATAGAGCGATATATTGAGTTACATTGCCAGAGACTGTATCATTCTCTTAAATAAATAATAAATCATACCTCAACATAAAACATGCTTAATGGAAGCCAGATCCCGATATAATACAGCGTATCCATTTCTAATGGGAGGAAATGTGCATTCGTGCGGAAGATAATTGCTCTTTAGTAATTACACATCCACTATGTGAAGCATTATAGGACTTATAGGACACTGAAAACTTTCTTTTTTAAAATATCTAGATAGATAGACAATATACAGATAGATGATAGACGGACGGAACGGTACAGACGGACGGACAGACAGATAGGCTTCAATATCTCTCTTTGCATAAATAAATAAAAAATTTTATTTTTTAAATAAAAATAAATAAAATAAATCAATAAAATAATAAGTACAAAAGTGTATATATATATATATATATATATATATATATATATATATATATATATATATATAATGAAGGATACAACAGGTGAAACAAAAATCCCACAGACATCATAAACGTTTGAGTGTTATTAAGTGAGAACATGCTGTGAAACACCACAGCCTTATTATAATATACTGTATATTCCCCACTTTCCAGTTTCTTCATCCAGTCGTGTGTATGTGTTAGTGATAATGCATGAGTGATGTGGTTTGGATGTGTGTTCAGATTCCCAGCATCAGTGTGAGCCGTGTCTCTCTCATCACACTGTGTGTGGACCCCGGAGCCAGTTTTCATTTAGCGTGATGTATTCCTGCTCCTGCAACTTTAATGTGATTTGTGGGAGAATCCAGATGGTGGGTTCATGGATGGGTGCAGCTCTGACGACAGTGGCGGTGCCAGAAGCCCTGGGTTCACAATAACACACCCAACGCAACACACACACAATCCCCTCCTCTCATTACTGAAACACCCCAGCACAGTGATCTCATCGCTCCTCTGTGAAAGTGTGTTTCATTCATGCTGGTGTTTCTTTTCACTGACCCTGTTTGAATATATATGGGAATCTATAAAATAAAATAAAATAAAATAAAACAAAATATATTTTAGAGTCACTTTGACTCTAAAATCAAAAGTAAAAAAAAACATTAAATTAAATGTTGTTTTAAGAAAATAGCATGTTTGTGGGTTCATTAAGATTGTGACATCATTTCCAAGCCAATTGTCCTCTAAAACTTCCTCATGCAATAAATTCTCATTACTATTACCAGATGCATTTGTTTATTATCTTTCTTAGTATGAGATTCTCATTATAGTACACTTTGTCTGATAATTTCAATTGTATATAATAGTATTAATTAATAACATATTCAGAAAATTAGTTTAAGTGTTCCTATAATGTCAAAACAGGCACCAAAAGTTGTTATATTTTCTTTAAGGAAAATGAAAATTATTTGAATATTAAAACTTCACATTTCTTACTTTGATTTTTGGACTTCAATATACCCATGGCATGCTTTATTTTTATTTTATTTTTTTTGCAGTTTTGTGAGTTTTAGTTTTTTATGGGATTTTCATTTTTTTTCTTTAAATTTCACATGCATTACAAACAATGAAACCGGTTTTAACTGCACTAAGACATTAAGATTATATATATATGACTAATAAGTTTTATATTTATATATTATTAGTCTCATATTATATGTTCTGATATATGTTCTGAACTATATTCCAGAAACTGATATATATACTTTTTTTTTTTTTTTCATGAGATTTACTTATTTATGAGATCTACATGACTCTCAATCAATATTGTCACTTTCCTGAAAAGCATTCTTATTTATTTATTTTTTTCTTCAGAAAAAAAAAAACATTTTGGTAAAATCCTTCCATCTCTTCATTCAGACGACGTGGAAAGCGTCCTCATAGGAGACTAAAACAGTGTGTGATGAGTAATCAGGTGTGAACACACTAATGAGACACACATCACACATCCACACACACCGTCCACAACCACAGGCATCCAGCATGACAGCGCCGGAGTTTATTGGGCTAAATCTAAAGATAAAACGGAGCAGAATTTATCTTTTCATTCTTGCATTTCAAGCCGTCAAAGCTCTGCGTTCCGCCGTCTCCCCGTGGCTGCGCACGTAAATTACACGTCTGCTTTATTCAATCGCCAACCACATATCATTCAGCAGGTTGAAAATTTTTCCAAAGGATGTTATTAAAGTGTGTGACTATCCCTGGATTTCATCATGCATTTACACTCATTTATCTTGCAGCTGCACATTCTGTACCATTGCATTTCTATTCTCAGGTAATGCACTTTAACACGATGCCCTTGTGAGCGTTTGGACTCTCTGACACCTCTTAAATATCAACCAATAAATGCATTTCTTCTCAATGTCTGAACTATCGATCGGCTGATATGTGCCCTTTATGCAGGTGAGAATCATGACATCTAAATGTTAAACTTCATCCATGGGACTTTCTGCTGTTTTATGTGTCAAATCGGGCCTGATTCCAGGGTTCACGGGCTCTTGGCACGCTCCACCTCATAAGCAAGGGTTTCATCAGAGATTAATTGAGCATTGTATGCCCTCAAATTCACAAAATAACCATTATCTAATGCACTGCTGGAATGAGAGGCATTGCTTGAATAAGATGTTAAATTATGGCTCAGTTCCTGTTAAACTGAAGCGGCCTGTGTAATCGCAGTGAGAGGACGCTCAGAGAATCATTGAAAGGGTCATAGCTTTATAACACAGTCCCGCTCCTTTACTGCTGTACAATAACACACACCACACATCGAGTTCAGGAACGCTCTGGTTCGGCGCTGGTGTATCTGTGTCCTCCCTAAAAATCACACATAAAATTACTGTGTTTTTAACCCGGGCCATCGGCCTCAGATGAACGCTTTCACACAGATCATTGGAACCTTCTTTCGTTCAGTATTTATTACTCAGAAACATGTCTGTGCTGCTGAAATGCCAACGAGAGCCGAGAAGCATGTTGTAAAAGTTTGATAGGAAACATAAACCAGTTTCTCAGCACATTATACAGGTGAGACTCGAAGAATGACAATATCAATAGTGCAGAAGTTCATTTATTTCAGTACTTAAAAGGTGAAACTAATATATTATATAGACTCATTACATGCAAAGTGAGATATTTCAAGCCTTTATTTAGTTATATACAGCTTATGAAAACCCCTAATTAAAAATTTGAATATTGTGAAAAGGTTTTCATAAGCTGTAATTAGCTCATTAGAATACTGATATTTTTGCAAAAATCAAAAAACATACAAAAAATCAATAACTCGTTGTTACACTTACTTATGTGGGCGGAGTCTCTGCAAGTGAACTGCACTCACAACCAATCAATCAAAACTCACAGCCAATCAGAAGAGAGTGTGGGCGGAGTCTCTGCAAGTGAACTGGCGGAGCTCACCACCAAGTGAACTGGATTACAACCAATCAATCAAAACCACAGCCAATCAGAAGAGAAAGTGTGGGCGGTACTCTCTGCAAGCTGGGACCTGCACCCACAACCAATCAATCAAAAATCACAGCCAATCAGGAAGAGAGTGTGGGTGGAGTCTGCGCAAGTGCACTGCACTCACAACCAATCAATCAAAACTCACAGCCAATCAGAAGAGAGTGTGGGTGGAGTCTCTGCAAGTGCACTGCACTCACAAACAATGAATCAAAACTCACAGCCAATCAGAAGACAGTGTGGGTTGAGTCTCTGGAAGTGCACTGCACTCACAACCAATCAATCAAAACTCACAGCCAATCAGACGAGAGTGTGGGTGGAGTCTGCGCAAGTGCACTGCACTCACAAACAATCAATCAAAACTCACAGCCAATCAGAAGAGAGTGTGGGCGGAGTCTCTGCAAGTGCACTGCACTCACAACCAAACAATCAAAACTCACAGCCAATCAGACGAGAGTGTGGGCGGAGTCTCTGCAAGTGCACTGCACTCACAAACAATGAATCAAAACTCACAGCCAATCAGAAGACAGTGTGGGTGGAGAATAGACAAATGCATCAAATTCCTAAATATTACACCATTTTACAATTATTAAAATACATACTGTGATCCTGAAACAATCTTTGTCATAGAATAAACTCAAGAGTTTGAATGCTTTTGTTTTCAAGATCTGTGTTGAATTATCTATTTCCGAGCTTTTAACATTAAATAAAGCACATTATCAATAACTGAGATTGTCAAACTTGTGTGTTGTTGCGTCGCATCTTTGTTTGGAGACATTTCAGGTTTGTTGTTACGTTATTTATTGTTATGTTACATTTCATGTTACGTTATTTTCAAAGGTGATGCAGCTTTTCGGTGCCACATTCAACAACCAATGTGATAAACCATTGCCAGATTCTCATTCAAACTGAACATGCATTCAGCGCCACTCTCTTTAGCATTTCACTTTAAAGTGTTGTGAGAATCACTGTAATATAGTGCAGAGATGTCACCGCAGAGCCTGGGCTGTTATATTACAGGCTGACGACTGAATGACACACATCTGAAGCATGGGGAATGAAAGACACGCTGACTCCTCAAGTCTCTTCAAGCTGATATCAGCAGGTGTGGTGAAATACAACTGATTTAGCATACACTCCAGCAAAATATGACATCAGACTATTACACTAACTGTAAAAGTGACTAATAGGCACAAGTGTCAATACAGCATTATTCTCCAGAAGCTGCCAGACAGTCACAAAAAAAGTAGGTCGGTAATGACTAAAGACAGAAAGTGACATACAAAGAGTGTCTGGATAATGAGGAAGACTGCGGTCTGAGGGGTGAAACACTGAGGACACACTAGAAACACACACTGATCTCTGATCAGTTCTAATCACACATACACCTGGTCACGCCATGCATTTGTATATGATCGGACAGATATCAGATTTGTTAAAAACGGTTGCATTTACTCATTTTTGCTGTGCTATATGAAACGTTTGTGGTACCGCTTTTACAATAAGGTAGTTCACTACCTCCGTTAACATGGATTGAGAATAAACGATACTTACTACATATATACTAATACTACAATAGTGTCAGCAGCATGCTTGTAAACAATTTTCATTTTGAGATAATGATGTTTATGTGTGGTTTGTGAAAAACAAAAGCAAAACAAAAAAAATCTGTCACAGAAATAAGATCACAAAACCCATACTGAAATGCATTGTAAACATATGGGAGATAAATTTCATCTAGTGGAAACATTGATATTATTTTTGTGCATTTTTCATAACACTAAATGTAAAATTCTGTAACTTTTTTAAGTTAATTTTTAAAAACATTTTTCGCTTTCAGCAATAATCTGCCAAGTGTCATCTTTGAAAGAGATCAAACTTAAGTATGTGCCCTAAAACATTAAATAATCAGTTTACGTTGGAAATTAAATAGTCAAGTCTATGCTTAAAAAATAATAAATGAATTATAAATACAGCGTAAATATAATTTAGTACAATAAAACCCCCTAAAAATACAAAATATGAAACTAAAAAAAACATTATCAAACTAAAATATAGTACATTCGTTTTATAAATAAATAAATTAATAAATAAATTAATTAATTCATAAATGAATAAATAAATAATTTGGTCATTTTTGACTGACACGCGAAGAGCACCAGACGGTTTGTCTTGTTTATAAAAACGTTAATAGAACATCCCATTTTATTAACGTTTCCGGAAGTGTTCATGACAGTTTACGTTGGAAATTAAATAGTCAAGTCTATGCTTGAAAAAAAATAATAAATGAATTATAAATACAGCGCAAATATAATTTAGTACCATAAAACCCCCTAAAAATACAAAATATTAAATAAAAAAAACATTGTTCAAACTAAAATATAGTACATTAATTTTATTAAAAAAATTATATAAATAAATAAATAAATAAAAACTGGTCATTTTTGACAGACACACTGAAGAGCACCAGAGGGTTTGTCTTGTTTATACAAACGTTAAGGGAACATCTCATTCTATTAATGTTACCTGAAGAACATTTTATTCATAACCTTGAGATAACCTTGGCATGAACGTTCTCACTACAGGGACAGCAATAATAGAGGATCCATGTGCACCAGATGTGGGCCGATCTGGCCGGCACTATGTTGCTATCTGGGTATGAAGTCAACAAAACTATTCAAGACTACTTTTTGAAACATGACAGTGTTTAAAATTAAAGTCACACTCCTTTACATGAGCTCAGAGGACCTGTAGGGTGTAAATAAACGCTGGCCATGCGCACGAGTTGAAGGGACGGTCGCGAGCACTCACAAAAGTAAAACCGAATCAATATAAAAACAGAGCATCTTGAAATTGCTTTGGAGGATGAGGGCTACGAAAATATATTTACTGTCAGAGCAGGTCTCGAGGAGGAGGGAAAGGGCTGATTTATCCGCGCTGCAAGTCCAAATAGAAACTCACTCTTGATTGACCACCTCAGATTGAGAGTTGACCTCAGGGTCAGCGAGGAAGGATTTCATCAGTCCGCTGGATGCCTGGCAACCCGAGAGCCGAATATGAGGATGGTGACATCAATCTTTTAAATGATGTACCATTACAGAAGAGCTATGCCCAGTGACTGTGCGTTTATAAGGGGAATGATCTTCAGCGACGGAGTCTGACGCTCTCGCCGCAGTTAAACGTGATTGGATTGTCCGTCATACTGAGCTTTCCATAACAAAGTGAAAAACAGAGCCTCTGATTATTTTGCAGTGCAATGCTACTCTCTTCCTCTGTTTGCATCTATATTCATATTAGAGTGATTTCTGAAAGATCACGTGACACTGAAGACTGGAGTAATGATGCTGAAAACTCAGCTTTGATCACAGGGATAAAATACACTTTACTATACAGGTGAAACTAAAAAAATTTAATATCTTGCAAAAGTTCATTTATTTCAGTAATTCAACTTAAAAGGTGAAACTAATATAGACTCATTACATGCAAAGAGAGATAGTTTAAGCGTTTAAGTAAAAAACGTTAAAAAAACATACATTTAAGTCACCATTATGATGATCAGTGTTTGTTTTCTGAAGGTTTTCTCCTTCAGTGATTCTGCTTGTTAACATCAGGCATCTACAAGAGTTCTTAATTAATCTTTGATCGTTTGTCTGCTATTCAGATATTTTTGTTTAATTTTTTGGTGTAAACTTTACTCATTTTAAATGGTTAACATTTAAGCAATAATTTGATTAATTATTATTTAATTCTAATTTGTTCATTTTAATTAATAATATTGCTTGTAATCTGTTGCCACAATTTTATTGATTAGATAAAGCATATTCACTTTTACAGTGTATGAAAACCCCAAATTAAAAATTAGAATATTGTGAAAAGGTTTTCATAATCATCAAAATTATAAATAAAGGCTTGAAATATCTCACTTTGCATGTAATGAGTCTATATAATATATTAGTCTCCCCTTTTAAGTTGAATTATTGATGTACTGAAATTCAGGTTTCACCTGTATATTCACATAAAAAAACAGCAGTTTTAAATTATAATATTTCACTATTTTTACTTTATAATGGGTAGTATAAAAAAAGAAAAAAAGTTAAATCAAAATGCATGATACGACCCCAAAATCCTCATACAAGACACCAGAAACGTTTCCCAGAATTCATGGCCATGTTGTCAGTCTTTCCCTGAGAAAGAAACATTGATCTCATCACCTCCAAAGACAAATCATTTGTCATCATGTTGTCTCCACAATCCCAGACATATTTCCCATCCACAATTCATCACTGACAGACTTCATTGCACATATGTCCTAATTGAGTTGTTTCGTGTTTGTTCATTTGTTTGTCAAATGTTTGCCAATCTCCTGAAGAAAGCGAGAGCATGAGAGAGAGAGAGAGAGAGAGAGAGAGAGTATGAAGATGAGTATGTAATCCATCAAGCAGCAGATGAATTGCCTGTGGGGCTATTTAATTTATTTTCACTCCACTTCTTTGAAAACTGTTGGCTCAGGCTATTCGAACGTATTCATAAATCTTCCAGAATGGGCTTATGGCTCCAGCAAGAACAGAGCCGGTGTGTGTGAAAGAGAAAAAACAAAACAAGCAACAACAAAAAAGCAACTTTACTTCCTCTTCCGGTCGTGGATAGGTAAGTGTGTCTCCAAACGTCTCTTAAGAGCCTGGTGTCTGTCGGAGAGAAAATACGGTGCAATTAACCAATAAACGGCTCGTTTTAACGACGATGCCTCTCCTTGATTCATGTTATTTATCGGCCCCAAATGGTGCATCTTTATTCAAATCGATATCCTGAAGTTATTGATGTCACCAGTTGAGAACGCCAGGAGAATAACAAGCAAACACACATGAATCTGGATATGTCCTGGTCACATTTCACTTCAACATTTAAAAAAAGAAAGGAATGGATGAATGGATGGATGAATGATATACAACAATCGATGGATGGATGGATGGATGGATGGATGGATGGATGAATACATTAATGAGATGGATGTACAACAATGGATGAATGGATGGATGGAACAATATACAGTGATGGATGGATGTATGGATGGATGGATTGATGGATGGAGATAGGATGGATGGAACGATATCAAATGATGGATGTATGGATGGATGGATTGATGGATTGGATAGATGGATGATAGATGGATGGATGGAGCGAATATCCAATGAAGGATGGATGGATGATGGATGGATGGCATGGAAAAATATACAATGATGGATGTCTGGATAGATGGATGGAGGGATGGATGGAACGATATCCGATGGATGGATGGATGGATGGATGGATGTGATGGATGGATGGATGGATGGATGGAACGAATATCGAATGGATGGATGTATGGATGGATGGATTGATGGATGGATGGATGGATGGATGGATGGATGGATATCGATGATGGATGGATGGATGGATGGATGGATGGATGGATGGATGGATGAGATGATGATGGATGGATGGATGGATGGATGGGATGGATGGATGGATGGATGGATGGAATGATATCAGATGGATGGATGGATGGATGGATGGATGGGGATGGATGGATGGATGGATGGATGGATGGATGGATGGTATGCAATGATGGATGGATGGATGGATGGATGGATGGATGGAGGGATGGATGGACGATATCGAATGATGGATGTATGGATGGATGGATGGGGATGGATGGATGGATGGAGGGATGGATGGATGGAACGATATCCAATGAAGGATGGATGGATGGAACGATTTCCAATGATGGATGTCTGGATGGATGGGGATGGATGGATGGATGGATGGATGGATGGATGGAACGATATCCAATGAAGGATGGATGGATGGAACAGATATCCAATGATGGATGGATGGATGGATGGATGGATGGATGGATGGATGGAACAATATCAATGGATGGATGGATGGATGGATGGATGGATGGATGGATGGATGGAATGATATCCAATGATGGATGGATGGATGGATGGATGGATGGATGGATGGATGGATGGATGGATGGATGGATGGATGGATGCAACCATATCTAATGATGGATTGGATTGGATATATAGATTACTGTATTATATGTTGTGGAAGTATTAATGACAATGTCACAATCCAAAACCCTTAATGAAAGGAAGACTTTATTCTCTTCGTCTAAAATGTCTATGGTCTCCGCAGGTTTCCTGAGCTTCACTCGCAGACAGTGGAAACCAAGCAAGTGTAACTTTTTTTTTTTCATTTTATATTTAGTAATTCTGGAATCTGCAAACAGCACCATCTGTTGTGGCTTATAATAAACCGATGGCGAGTCGATTCTCACATACGCTATTCGTGTGAGCGAGTCGTGTTGCTGGCGATGAACAGCCATGCACCAAATCAGTCGCTTATGAAGATCCATTTCAGTTATGATATTATGTGTAGGTTGCAGACAGAGCCAATCTGACTCATATTCACAAGTATGAATATTTATTTTTTTCATGATTGGTATATTTATTTTTCTTGAGAAAAGACATGCTGTGCTGTGGGAATGTCTTTAACTGTTGATGTCATAAATAAATTATTTAAAAAAACATGCATTGATTTATCTACAGCTTTGATAGCTGATTTTCCTTCATGTATTTACTCAAATTAAGTGAGAGAAGCAACATCACGCTGTGAAGATTGGCATATTAACCTTCTCATCATAGTTTCACATTATTTTCAACATGGGAAGACATTATCCCTCTGTTTGATGATAAGGACTAATGTTTCAGGTAATGACACTTATGTTTTAGTTCTGCTTTAATTTATGTCGTGTTTTCAGTCTTTTCAACCCTGTCTGATATCTTCAAGTGAGATTGAGTTTCCAGTTTCATGCCTTTGTATATGTTTGATCACGTTTGGTTAATAAATTGAGCTTCGGTTCTCTCTTCAAATTTCCTCCAGTGGCATAAATCATCACTGAAATATTTTGCAAGACTTTTTTTCTCAGGAATTGCATGTTCATATCTCGCAATTCTCGACTTTATAACACACAATTGGGAGATGTAAAGTCGCAATTATCTTTTAAAATGTTTTATTCAGTGGAAACAAGCATCCACAGAAAACTGCATCATCAGCATTTTTCAACAGCATCCCTCCTCCATATTAATACTATACTACAAATAACTTCTGTGGAACCAAAGCCATAAAGCTTTCGTTCATCTAGAAACTTTTACAGGAAAAAAAAAATATAGGAAAAATCAATATACCAATACTTTAAAAAGAATGCATTGTAAAATCCCAGCAGTGACCAGCTGTTCTGCTTTTATGGCCATATCACATTTATGAGGCGCATTTTCTGAAGAAGACTCTCCATATGCATTAACAGTGTTAATGGGAAACGGGACTGGAAATATACTGCAGCTCTTTCCATTTGCAAAGGTTTTAAAGGGAACTCCAGAACTCCAGACCTGACACGGGTTTCGCACTCGAGGAACAATTTTATACACTCTGAAAGATGCTGGGTTGTTTCAACCCATGTTTCGGTCAGGTTTAGGATATAGTCAAACCCACTGAAATAATATAGTCAATAATAATATAGTCAAATATAATATAATATAATAAAATAGTCAATTTTAAAAATGTAATTAAAAAAACAATAATTTAATTCATATTAAATAATAATTAATTTATTTAATTCTAAAAATAAATCAATTTAAAAATTAAAAATATAAAAAAATATATTGACAATAAAAAATAAAAAAATAACAAAACAAAAAATAAAAAAATATTGATAATAATATAGACAAAAATAATATAGTCAAAAAAAAATATAGTTGAAACCACTGAACACATTATACATTACTCCAATAACTCCAACAGTTCACGAGCTGCTGACACTGAGTATGCGTTTGCTGGCGAACCTACAGTCAGGTGGTGTTTACAGCAGAGGGGGCGGAGCTTCAGATTCTAGAGAGCATGTGATTGGACAGAAGATGATGTCATAAAAATCCGTGATCCATTTTAGGGGAAGTCAGAGACTGTAAGTGTTGAATGCTTATATCTCCAAAATGCAAATTTTGTCATTGTTTTTGAACACACCAGCTTATTTATAACACTGAGGCTAACATATTCATCCTAAGAGCTAAAAAAAACGTACATTTTGATTTAATTTTATAATAAGCAGCATCTTTTCTCTTCTCTGATGACAAGGGCGGAGCTATAACCTGTCACTCACATGAGATCAGCCAATAGCTAACCACAACCAACCAATCAACTCCCCACAGACACAATCAAGCCCCGCCCACATTTGTTCTTGTTTCCAGAAGCGTTTCACTCGATATATGGCACTATAGAGAAGAAAAGACTAGCGCAGCTCTGTTTAATGCTGACTTTAACATCTCTTAAATATCTCTCTTTAAAACATGCATAGTTTTAAATTCACAACTCAGACCAGTCCTGTAAACCCCGCTGGGTCTGGCCGGGTCTCCAACACTGGGATTGTGCGCTGGTCTCCGTCTCGCTGTCTTTGGGGTCTCTCAGACCACTCAAATAGCCAGTACCCCAGGCTGACTGAGGCATTCTGGGATAGCGCTGACACACACCACATTTGAGACCGTCCAACAGAGAGCTGTAAAACCTGAGCAAGCGTCCTCAAAGTGAACGTGACTGTTGAATCAATCCGTCATGCTTCTCAGGTGGAAAATGAGCATTCTCAGCTAGACGAGATATGCGTTCGCTTCGAACTAGCTTTGGTCTCGAATGCGCTATATTTCTACAATACATGTATTTGTCATGCACAGCAGTCATAAAGCCAACGGCAAGTAAAATTGCTGTCTGTGCTGTAAATTTAACAGCTTGAAAAGAAAACTTTTTCAAACAGTTCAATCATTATGCTCAGCCTTCATGTTTGTCATGTCCAATTCAAACTACATTAAAGTTTAGAGGAAACACAAACCTTCATGCTTTCATAGACAACCAGTCAGTTAGTTTAAGAAGGACTCACTATACAGGTTTGTTCAGAATCACATGCATTTACAATCCATAATGTGCAAAATAATGGATTTACAACCAATAAAAACACATGAAAACATTGATGCCATCTCTGGTCATAACTTTTGCAAACTTAAGGCGGAACACCGGCAGGTAAAAACTGTTTTTTTTTTCACTGGTCAATTTTGAGATTTTGGGATATTTGTCTTCAATAACATGTCTTCTTTTCAGACTCAGAGGTGAAAAAAAGTCTGAAATACACATTTTGGTCTTTATTTTACTACACTTTGTCTGTTTGCTTCTGTAGATTTCTCATAAATTCTTCAAAAGTTGTCGTTATAAATCATCCTGCTTTCTGCTGTCGGATGCAAATATGGTCATTTCCTTTTTATCAGCAACCAATCGTGAATGTAAAAGGGGGGCTTTAACTCTAACGCGCGATCTCATTGGCTGAGGCTAAATCTTCAAAGCCAGTTTTCTCAAAATGACATTTCTCTCATCCTCCAAGTCTGAAATCTCCACTTCAGTAGCACCTATATACACCAAACTTTCCAATATTGTACCTAGTTATATTGTGAAGACATTTACAGAGGGATTTGTAAATATATTATGCCTAGCCTAGCCTAATTTATATAACATTTTATTCCAAAAAAACATGGCGAAAATTATTTTTTAAGGCTACTGACAGTATATTCTGATTTACAGGATAACAAAAGTAGAAATCCATAAATCCCTCTGTATTTTTTTTCTCATCTAATATGTGAACACAATGAAAAAATAATTTTGAACCTGGCTTTATCAAACACTCAGATTTTGTTTTTTTTAAATATATATGCAAATTAGTGCATATTTACATAGATAATGCCTCATTTGCATATTTAAACATTGGATTACATAAAACTTGGAATGTATTTTTTTCTCATCTTAATTTAGGTAATCAACTGGGAAAGTTTCATGTTGATATCTGCAAGTTAAAAAAAAAATGCCCTATTCACCTGTAGTGTCTCGCCTCAACTTTTTTATTTTACAATGTAATGAATGTGACAGACATAATACTTTACTAGTGTGTGTTGGACACTATAGTTATTTTATGTAAGACAAGTGAGGAGAACCAAATAAAGTAAACTGTGACATATCACAGCCAAATATTCTTCATACAGCGACTAAAATTAATACAAATTGGGGATCAAAAATGATTCAGGCCACTTTGAGCTGATGATGTTTTGCTGAAGTGTGTTTTCTGTAATTGCTACACACACACTGAACAACATGAAGCATTGCTTGGTCACTAGTTGAGCTAAACTGGTATTATCTAATTGTGTAGTTAAATTTAGCAGATGACAGATATTCAACATAATTCATGTGTGAGAGTCCAACAGAAGGATAAAACCAGTCAAATATCCACTGATTTCTGCTCATATTATATTACCCTTTTCTAAACGAGTGAATGTGAGAAATGTTGAAGGTGTCTGAATAGATGTTGGTTTGACTTGCAAAAGTCATCACACAATATCATGTACAGTATTAGCAAATCTTCCACTAGTCAACTATTCTGTGGTTTTATGTTCTAGTTTACCAGTCGATCATCATATCATTGTGTAGTTCATGTTTTGTCATTCCTACGTGTTTCTCGGTCACAGTTCGTGACACCAGCGCTGTCAACCTTTACACTGGTGAAACACACGCTTCAGTAATAAAGCGAAGACTCGCCGAGGGCATCGTGGACTGAAGGTCAGAGCGTTTCAGGGCACAATTACAGCCTAATCTGACCAACACACTGCCATTTCATCACACACTCGCTCAACACAACTCTAACAGTCATTTCCAAATCAGAAAAAGGAAAGATCCCGCAGGAGCGGACGAGAGACGCTGATTAGCACACGTCTGTGATGTCAACATGATGGCAAAGTTGATTTTATTGCGCTTGGAAATGTAACAGCATGCCATTATCACGCTTCGATCAGATATCCCGAGGCAAAGTCACTCGACTTTCTCTGAACGAGAACAAGACGGAGAGAAACAAGGAGACTGCCTCTACTGTAATACATGTGGAATCTGTGTAAATATTGAAGCAATATCACACACTGTCAGCGCTGAATATTATCTGTGTTTAATCAGTGTACATGCAGAAATTTTAATTTATAAGTCTTACATCATTTTGCTTCTCAACTTAAAATTTCCTGTTTGATATATTAGTGGAAAACAAGAATGTTTGAGTTATTGAAAAGTTAAAAAAAAATAATAATATTTTTATTCATCAAATACACTAAAAAAAGTGACAGTAATGGTACGTATATATATATATATATATATATATATATATATATATATATGTATATATATATATATATATATATATATATATATATATATATATATATTAGATATAATATAAAAAGTTTATTATTATTTATTTTTTTTCAAATAAATTATGTCTTTGAAATTTCTACTCATTAAATAATCATGGAAAACTGAACTGTTTTACAGCATTGATTATAATCATAACTGTTTTTTTGTGCAGCACATTAGATTGATTTCTGAAGGATCATGTGACACTGAAGACTAGAGTAATGATTACTACTAAAATAAAGTACACTTTACTAAATATATTCAAATAGAAAAAAAAATAAACATGATATTATTTTACAATTTGTAATGTATTTTTGATCAAATAAATTCAACATTGGTGAGCAGAAAGTGTGCCAAGAAACATCCCCCACACCATTACACCACCACCACCAGCCTGCACAGTGGTAACAAGGCATGATGGATCCATGTTCTCATTCTGTTTACGCCAAACTCTGACTCTACCATCTGAATGTCTCAACAGAAATCGAGACTCATCAGACCAGGCAACATTTTTCCAGTCTTCAACTGTCCAATTTTGGTGAGCTCTTGCAAATTGTCGCCTCTTTTTCCTATGTGTGTCTTCACAAATGCTTTGCTGCATACCTCGGTTGTAACGAGTGGTTATTTCAGTCAAAGTTGCTCTTCTATCAGCTTGAATCAGTCGGCCCATTCACCTCTGACCTCTAGCATCAACAAGGCATTTTCGCCCACAGGACTGACGCATACTGGATGTTTTTCCCTTTTCACACCATTCTTTGTAAACCCTAGAAATGGTTGTGTGTGAAAATCCCAGTAACTGAGCAGATTGTGAAATACTCAGACACCAACAACCATGCCACGCTCAAAATTGCTTAAATCACCTTTCTTTCCCATTCTGACATTCAGTTTGGAGTTCAGGAGATTGTCTTGACCAGGACCACACCCCTAAATGCATTGCAGCAACTGCCATGTGATTGGTTGATTAGATAATTGCATTAATGAGAAATTGAACAGGTGTTCCTAATAATTCTTTAGTTGAGAGTATTATACAGTGCAATTAATGAGGTAATTGTTAAAGTAATTTATCAGTGAACTCACAGCTGCTACTATGGCACATCAAACAAACTTGAATCAATGTGTGAAAGAGAAGTTAACACTTACATACAATTACGATGCATGACAATGTTGGATCATGGCATGATGAGGGACTGTATTGTGTTTGATTCAGAGATAATATTTTTTGACTTGGATGAAACCGATTCATTTAGATGTATAACCATGTTTGTCAGTGCAGGTCTTTGACGTTTTAGACACGATATCACCAGATATTGTGAATTTTTGCTCCAACAGAAACCGTGTCAGTGCTGATCGCCGCTAATCCAATACTATTAGTGGACCGAAGCGAACCGTCACATACATATGCTTGAAGAACAGAGACGTATGTTGTGTAAAACACTATAACTGTGACATCATGTACTTTAACAGTCACTGAAGATGTCAGAGAGCCTGTGTGTCAAACGGAAAATGTCACATTTCATTCCCGACCCATGCAGGCTGTGTCTGAAACACTGTAATGCTGAACTTTTAAAATAGCCACCAGCTCATTATTCTAAAGCAGGACAACCCAGAGAGAACGAGTCCTTTAAACTCCACTGACCTGTAAAGATCTTCATCTTCAGACCTTCAAAAACATCCCTTTAAAAGGTTCGTTCAGCCAAACGTAAAAGATCTGTTAACATTTCATGACCCGTACGACTTTCTTTCTTCTGTGGAGAAGGAAAGCAGACGTTGAGCAGAATGTTCACGATGCTCTTTTACATATATGTGGAACAAAAACAGTGGTTGAGAAGCTTAAAACGGGACAAAAAGAAGTAATAAATAAAAAAATAAATAAAAAAAAATGTGTGTACTGAAGAACTAATATTTGGTTTGTGTGAGAAGCAGATCCAGTTCATTACTAAACCACCATTGGATAGTCTCCTCACTGATTAGGAAAGAGCAGCATTGATATTCTGCTAAATGTTTAGTAAAAAAAAACTTTGAAAAAAATGATGGATGAATTGATGGATGGATTGAGTGATTGATGACTTTGATGATGGATGGATGGATGGATGGATGGATAGATGGATGGACTGATTGATGGATGGATGGATGGATGGATGGATGGATGGAACGATATACAATGATTGTAAATGTATGAATGGATGGAAGGATGAATGATACAACAATGGAAGGATGGATGGAACGATATACAATGATGGATGGATGGATGGATGGATGGATGATACACAATGATGGATGGATGGATGGATGGATGGATGGATAGAACAATATACAACGATGGATGGATGGATGGATAGATGGATGATAGATGATATACAACGATGGATGGATGGATAGATGGATGATAGATGATATACAACGATGGATGGATGGATGGATGGATGGATGGATGGATGGATGGATGGATGGATAAATGATATACAATGATGGATGGATGGATGGATGGATGGACGACATACAACAATGGAAGGATAATATACAATAATGGATGGATGGATGGATGGATGGAACAATATACAACGGTGGATGGATGGATGGATGGAACAATATACAACGGTGGATGGATGGATGGATGGATGGATGGATGGATGGATGGATGGATGGATGGATGGATGGATGGATGGAAGGATGAATGATACAACGATGAAAGGATGGATGGATGGATGATATACAATTATGGATGGATGGAACGAATATACAATGGTGGATGGATGGATGGATGGATGGATGGATGGATGGATTGAGGATGGATGGATGATATACAATTATGGATGGATGGAACAATATACATTGGTGGATGGATGGATGGAACGAAATACAACGGTCACACACTATGTGTCTAAATGCATAATAACCTCACTGCACGAGATGGAATTAGAGAGATCACATTTACTATAACTCTAAAACAAACTGAACCACAAACTGGTTTGATAAACTATACACCAAGCTATGTTACAATTTAAGTTTTATTTGGATTAACTGTGCAGCGACATTTATTTATTTTAATGGTTCAGCTGAATAATTAGCTTTTCAACTCAACTATGCAATTACTCCCCAAACCCCCGCTCAGGAAAGCCTGTGCTAAACATCTTTAGGGTTCAGAAAGACATGAAGGGTGAGTAAATGATGACAGGCTTCTTCTGTCTGGCTAAAATATTACATTAGGCGCTTTATGAAATGAAGTCATTGAGGCGATTGCACGAGCGATTCTTCATCTTGTTTACAGATTTCTTCAAACGTCTGGTTCCTCCCCTCCTTCAATATTCCCATCAGGATTATTACCTGCACTCGACTGCAGTCACAGGATTGCAAGGCAATTTTATTAATGGCGACAACAATTCCTTCAAAGTGACCTTTTCTAATTCATTAAGAGATGCAGACGAAGGAGACGGAGATCTAATGGAGGCGGCAGACGACGTGATGGTGGACGTCTCGCTCATGAAAGTGTGTTAAATCTCAGTCCGTGTCAATCATGAGCTCAGTCGTCAGAGAGAGAGAGAGAGAGAGAGAGACGGTCCTGTTCACATGTACAGTAGGAATGACGTCAAGCATCTGATTTTGTTTTAACGCAAGGCACTTTAGTGACCGAGAACGTTCCTTTCTAGCCTTCGTGAAAAAATAACTCTATCTTACGACCAATTCGTACAAATTCATACGAGTGGATAATTTGTACAACCTCAATTTGTAAGATTTAATCAAATCCCCATGATGTGTAGGTTTAGGGGTGGGGTCAGGGGCAGGTCATTCGTTCAAACTCATACGAATTAGCCACCTCGATTACGAATTGTTGTGAGATCGGGTTGAAAAACCAGTGGGTGCCATCATGATGATTCGCTAGTTTTTCTGTAATCAATGGAAGCATGTTTGTGTCGCGAAAAAAAAATACATTTCTGTTTATTTTGCTCAAATTTGAGTTTATACTTATATCTTGCAAATCTGTTTTTGTTTCTTGTGAATCTGACAATATCTTGCAAATCTGATTTTGTTTCTTGCAAATCTGACAATATCTTGCAAATCTGTTTTTGTTTCTTGTGAATCTGACAATATTTTGCAAATCTAACAATATCTTGCAAATCTGATTTTGTTTCTTGCAAATCTGACAATATCTTGCAAATCTGTTTGTGTTTCTTGTGAATCTGACAATATTTTGCAAAACTAACAATATCTTGCAAATCTAACAATATCTTGCAATTCTGAATTTGTTTCTTGCAAATCTGTCAATATCTTGCAAATCTGATTTTGTTTCTTGCAAATCTGACAATTTCTGGCAAATCTGATTTTGGTTCTTGCAAATCTGATTTTGTTTCTTGCAAATCTGATTTTGTTTCTTGCAAATCTGACAATTTCTGGCAAATCTGATTTTGGTTCTTGCAAATCTGAAAATTTCTGGCAAATCTGATTTTGGTTCTTGCAAATCTGATGTTGTTTCTTGCAACTCTGATGTTGTTTCTTGCAAATCTGACAATATCTGGCAAATCTGATTTTGGTTCTTGCAAATCTGACAATATCTTGCAAATCTGATTTTGTTTCTTGCAAATCTGTCAATATCTTGCAAATCTGATTTTGTTTCTTGCAAATCTGACAATTTCTGGCAAATCTGATTTTGGTTCTTGCAAATCTGAAAATTTCTGGCAAATCTGATTTTGTTTTTTTGCTAATCTGTCAATATCTTGCAAATCTGATTTTGTTTCTTGCAAATCTGTCAATATCTTGCAAATCTGATTTTGTTTCTTGCAAATCTGACAATTTCTGGCAAATCTGATTTTGGTTCTTGCAAATCTGAAAATTTCTGGCAAATCTGATTTTGGTTCTTGCAAATCTGATGTTGTTTCTTGCAACTCTGATGTTGTTTCTTGCAAATCTGACAATATCTGGCAAATCTGATTTTGGTTCTTGCAAATCTGACAATATCTTGCAAATCTGATTTTGTTTCTTGCAAATCTGACAATATCTTGCAAATCTGATGTTGTTTCTTGCAAATCTAAAAATATATTGCAAATCTGATGTTGTTTCTTGCAAATCTGACAATATCTGGCAAATCTGATTTTAATTCTTGCAAATCTGATGTTGTTTCTTGCAAATCTGACAATATCTGGCAAATCTGATTTTGTTTCTTGCAAATCTGATTTTGTTTCTTGCAAATCTGACAATATCTGGCAAATCTGATTTTAATTCTTGCAAATCTGATGTTGTTTCTTGCAAATCTGACAATATCTGGCAAATCTGATTTTAAGTTCTTCGCAAATCTGATCTTGTTTCTTGCAAATCTGATTTTGTTTCTTGCAAATTTGACAATATCTGGCAAATCTGATTGTGGTCCTTGCAAATCTGACAATATCTTGCAAATTTGATCTTGTTTCTTGCAAATTTGACAATATCTTGAAAATCTGTTGTTTTTTTCTTGAAAAAAAAATCAAGAGAAATGTGTTTCTTTACAACACATACTCATTAAGATGAAATGCAATGATCCAGGAAATTGTATGTATTTTGTACAGAACTTGCATAAAATAATGACCAGATGCATTAACCATGAAATAAACAACACATTACAAAATAGTGTATCCCACAATGCAATGCGCTGCAATATAAGTCGTAAGCTAGCGGAATCAGTTCTGAATATAGTGTCGAACCCGCAGAGGGCCAGGCTGAAATACACATTGCTGAAAGACTTGAAAACCAACAATGACGTTGCAATTTCGACACAGCAAAAGTTGTAGGATGAACAGAACGAAACACATTGCGACTGTCCTCAGAAAACGCCTGATAATCAGTTTCTCCAGCTGTTCTCTCGGACTCTAGTCTCTGGTGGGAACAATCCTGAAGTTAAACAAAACTTAAACACCTTGCAGTTTCACTCTGACCTTCTAGAACGGGTTATATTTAAACCTCTGCATTGCACAGTTATACAGAAGTGTTGTGTGGTGAAATAGACACCGTAGGTGTTTCAAAACAAGCACATATTTTTAAAAATAATAATGTGTTCTTCTATTCCATGGTGCATTGTCCAGCTGTTGTGTTATGATTGGAAGGAAGCAAAGTAATTTCTGTTCATTTCTTCTGAGTTTTCTGTGATTATGACATGACATGAACCAAAAAAAAAAAAAAATAACAGGACAAAATTGAATAATTACGATATAAAAATTAATAACTTAATTAATAACATAAAACTTAGAATTCTGAAATAAATAGTCATAATTATGACAAAAAGTCAAAATTGAGAAATCAAAATGATAAGAAAGTCATATTTACAAAATGTCAAAATTGGCAAGTCGAAAAAAACAAACAGAAAATTTATTTTAAAATATAATAATATTATGACGATTTAAAACATAAATAAAAGTCATACTTATGATACAAAAGTCAAAATGTATACATAAATAAATCAAAATTATGAGATAAAGTCAATTATGACGATATATATATATATACACATATATATATATATATATATATATATATATATATATATATATATTATATATATATATATTCCATATCTAGTATCTCATAATTTTGCCATAATCATGATTTACCAAAGCATTATTTGAGTTTTTCTGATGTGGCGTAAACGGGTGACCTCATGAGCTGATGTTGAGAGATGTTTGCTCTTATCTTTTCCATCATCAAATCCATGTGTGTTAGGCATGCTTCAAACAAGCATATTTCAGATTTCAGATTATGACAAAAAATGTGAGTTAACCAAAAGGGAAGACGCATAAATAAAAGAGCAGAGTGCTTCGGCTAACTAGACCGAGTGAGAGCATGAATCACGACACGTGCGATTAAACACGAGTAAGACACTCCTGTCAAACTTCACATTAAACCTGACACATCCAAAGCGGATCCGTTTAACTGAGCACTAGCAATGGAGGAGCGTTTCCATCCACCGATGCAGACTCAACTGATAAAACACTGAGACAGAGTTCCCAGCGCCGAGAAACTGCTGTTTAATGTGCTGGAGTGAGACCACAGTCTGAATTACAGATAAATACACACACTAGATCATGACCACTGTAGAGCAATGAACAAATGACTCTTGAGCTGGTGGGGTTTCATAAAAGAGTCACAAATGCATCACAGACAGAGCCTAACCCTGTCTTTTCACAATCCCAACCCATAGACTAATAATCTGTCTAAATCACACACACAAAAAAAAAAAAAAAAAAAAAAAAAAAAAAAATATATATATATATATATATATATATATAAATGCAATGAAAAAAAAGTTCACACAAACATTGAAAGGTAAAATACATATTCTGTCAATGTCACTTACATATACGTAAACCCTATTAGTATTATTAACACAAAAACTGAGAAAAATAAGATGTCAAAATTGTGACACAATTAATGATAAAAATGTAATTACTATGACTTAAAAATTCTAAATTATGACAACTTTTGGATAATGAGATAAGTCAAAATTGATATAAAAAAAGTAATCATTTTGATAAATATCCTGACAAAATTATTACATAAAAATTCACTATATCATAAATATGACATGAAAAAAATATAATAATTATGATAATTCAAAACTATGACATAAAATTCAGAATTCTCAGATAAAAAGTCATTATTTTGACAAAAAGTCAAAATTGACAAGTCTAAATTACAAGAAAGTTCAGTATGACATGAAAAAGTCATCATGAAATTTTTATAATTAAGATTTAATTCAAAACTATGACATAAAAACCCCAAATTATCGATTTTCAATCCAATTATTACAAATTATTACTCTCTCTCTCTCTCTCTCTCTCTCTCTCTCTCTCTCTCTCTCTCTCTCTCTCTCTCTCTCTCTCTCTCTCTCTCTCTCTCTGTGTGTGTGTGTGTGTGATATATATATATATATATATATATATATATATATATATATATATATATATATATATATATATATATATATATATATATATATATACACCCACACACATTACAGTTATCTGCTCGCCAGGGATGGGAATTGCAATAAATGTATACAATAACTGCCAAATATACATAAATGTGTCAGTTATTGGTAGCATGTGGTGTTATTCTCATCCCTGGCGAGCAGTATCTTGCTGTAACCTGTATTATCAGACTCATACGCATGCGTTTCTCTGCAGGAGCGTCTCGTCGCAGCTGTGCAACTGTGTGTTTCTTCTCTCAAACATGTGCCAATACAGCAGATGTGCACACACTGAAATCCAACAAAACTGTGTTCTGATAGACTACAATTATAAAGACATAATGACCTTTTTTTGCATGTAAATGCTATAAACGAAAACATTTCTGCCGTTTGTTTGTCTCCTTTTAATTTGACACGCAGTTGGACGAACAGATTCAGAGAGTGTTGCTAGACTCTTTAGGAGGCTTTCAGTCGGCCTAAACATCTGTGATCACACTTATTATAAGATATCTGAGATTATATCATTCTCAATCATTATATTCAACTTCATTACATTAAGTTTTATTCTTTGTGTCCTGCAGCATTACTGCAGGTATTCAATATATATTTTTGTGTTTCTGGCTTGCATGAGCTTGTGCAGATCAAAAGTCAGACAAACCGTCAGTGGAATAACACACTAAGTCACGTAATAAAGCACTAAATCACATAATAAAGCACTAAATCACATAATAAAGCACTAAGTCACATAATAAAGCACTAAATCACATAATAAAGCACTAAATCACATAATAAAGCACTAAATCACATAATAAAGCACTAAATCACATAATAAAGCACTAAGTCACATAATAAAGCACTAAGTCACATGATAAAGCTAAAAGTCACATAAAAAAGCCCTAAGTCACATAATAAAGCACTAAGTCACATAATAAAGCTCTAAGTCACATGATAAAGCTAAAAGTCACATAAAAAAGCCCCAAGTCACATAAAAAAACACTAAGTCACATAATAAAGCACTAAGTCACATAAAAAAACACTAAGTCACATAATAAAGCCCTAAGTCATAAAGCACTAATTCATGCAATAAAGCACTAAGTCACATAAAAAAGCCCTATGTCACATGATAAAGCACCAAGTCTAATAATAAAGCCATACGTCACACAATAAAGACCTAAGTGATAAAGCACTAAGTCACACAATAAAGACCTAATTCATATAATAAAGCACCAAGTCTTATAATAAAGCCCTAAGTCACATAATAAAGCCCTAAGTCACATAATAAAGCACTAAATCACATAATAAAGCACCAAGTCTTATAATAAAGCCCTAAGTCACATAATAAAGCCCTAAATCACATAATAAAGCACCAAGTCTTATAATAAAGCCCTAAGTCACATAATAAAGCCCTAAGTCACATAATAAAGCACTAAATCACATAATAAAGCACTAAATCACATAATAAAGCCCTAAGTCACATAATAAAGCACTAAATCACATAATAAAGCACCAAGTCTTATAATAAAGCCCTAAGTCACATAATAAAGCCCTAAGTCACATAATAAAGCCCTAAGTCACATAATAAAGCCCTAAGTCACATAATAAAGCCCTAAGTCACATAATAAAGCCCTAAGTCACATAATAAAGCACTAAATCACATAATAAAGCACCAAGTCTTATAATAAAGCCCTAAGTCACATAGTAAAGTAAGTCACACACCTTGCAGATGAAGTTTGCTCTCGGGACTCTGCAGAAGAACCAAACTGACCAGAGTCCAGGTTATCATACGTGCTGCAGCCGAGCGGACCCCGTCAAGTCTCCGTCACCTGAACACACACACAGATCACATGAGAACACACTCCGTCTCTATGGAACATTTTAGGGGATTTGGACTTTATTTGTGCAGTTTAAACTGAATGCTGGAACTTTCACTCGGATATAATATCACAATATAAATAACTAGTGCAACTTCCACTCCATGCTGACGTTCAGTTTACACTTTAGACCAGTCTCATACGAGTGTCTCTGAGTGTCTCTGTGTGCGCACATGTGTGTGTGTTTGTGTGTGTGTATGCATGTATGTGTTTGTGTGTTTGAGTATTTTTTGAGTTAGAAGAGCAGTAAATATGCAGTCAAAGCTTTACATCTCTCCTCTGCCTGTAAATGGCACAGTGAAAATTTAAAATTGAACACAACATGTTTTTTTTCTGTATTACTTAGAAAAACATATGTTGGTGTGGTTATTGCCTTTACATGGTTGCTAGCCTTGATGTGTCAGATCATGAAGTGTGCGTCTCCCAGAAAACCAAATCGATATGTTCCTGCTATGGCCCTGGGCGGAAATCCGTAAGACCTATCGCTTAGAAAACTAATAGCACACCTCCCAATAAACTCCATGTTTGAGGAGTCGTTCTCACACACAGCGTGGGGCGACTTACAGTGTGTCATAAAAAGTTTTGAGTTTTTGAAGTCACTTGACAAACACTATAACAGAGCATTCAAAGATGATCCCAACCTTAAAGCGCAGTCTATTATAAATGATTTGATCTTTATTATGTTAATCTTGAGTCAGTTCCTCTTGCAGCATCTCTTCTCTTCTCTGATGATGTGGGCGGGGCTTTAACCTGTCACTCACATGAGATCAGCCAATAGCAAACCACAATCATTCATGCTCTGTTTAGACTTAATTCAGTTGTTTGTCTGAAGGCTTGTTTCTAGTTTGTTCATTTGTTGGCCTGTGTATTTATAGCCCTTGTGTTCTTCTCGTCTTGTTATATATCTTTTAAAGTTTTAAAAGGTATATTAGTTGATGAATTCATTGGAAAACGCTGTATAATTATAGTTTATAGAAAGTGCACACAATAAAATAATATACTATGGATGTAAACCAACAGGATTTCTTGCTTTTTCTGCTCTATTATGTTTCTGTTTTATGTGTGTAGGGCCCCATATTAGTTATTGAAACGGGCCCCAGATGCTTAAAGCAACACACACCTGCAAACACTGTGCCACCCGTATGTCCCCGTTAGCAAAACGCCGAAGAATTGACAAGGAGAAATCACTCTCTTTTTATAATAGCAGAACTAAAAAAAGAAAACATGTCATTTAATTATCCTCATGTCAACCCAATGCCACATGAACACCAAAGACTCGTTCTGAAATTTGCATATATTCAAACGTGCTTCTTGAAACAGATATGAATATGCGGAGCCACAATAGAAAACACTATTTTGTCTATATTGTGCACTTTTAAGCATTTGTAGTGTACTTCAAAGTTCATAAAATAACAGATAATGTTATTTTTAGGGCAGTCAAACGATTAATTGCGATTAATCGCATCCAAAATAAAAGTTTGTGTTTACATAATATGTGTGGGTGCACTGTGTATAATTATATATATATATATATATATATATATATATATATATATATATATATATATATATATATATATATATATATATATAATATATTTACATATATATATATATATATATATATATATATATATATATATATATATATATATATATATATATATATATATATGTATATATATATATATATATATATATATATATATATATATATATATATATATATATATATATATATAAATAAAGGTTTTTGTTTACATAATATATGTGAGTGCACTGTGTATAATTATATATATATATATATATATATATATATATATATATATATATAATTATACACAGTGCAATCACATATATTATGTAAACAAAAACCTTTATTTATATATATATATATATATATATATATATATATATATATATATATATACATATATATATATATATATATTTAAGAAATATTGTCATGTATATACTGTATATATATATATATATATATATATATATATATAATTATACACAGTGCACCCACATATATTATGTAAACAAAAACCTTTATTTTGGATGCGATTAATCACGATTAATCATTTGACAGCCCTAGTATTTATATGTACATACACTCACCGGCCACTTTATTAGGTACCCCATGCTAGTAACGGGTTGGACCCCTTTTGCCTTCAGAACTGCCTTAATTCTCGTGTGCATAGATTCAACAAGGTGCTGGAAGCATTCCTCAGGGAGTTTGGTCCATATTGACATGATGGCATCACACAGTTGCCGCAGTATTGTCGGCTGCACATCCATGATGCGAATCTCCCATTCCACCACATCCCAAAGATGCTCTATTGGATTGAGATCTGGTGACTGTGGAGGCCATTTGAGTACAGCGAACTCATTGTCATGTTCAAGAAACCAGTCTGAGATGATTCCAGCTTTATGACATGGCGCATTATCCTGCTGAAAGTAGCCATCAGAAGTTGGGTACATTGTGGTCATAAAGGGATGGACATGGTCAACAACAATACTCAGGTAGGCTGTGGCGTTGCAACGATGCTCAATTGGTACCAAGGGGCCCAAAGAGTGCCAAGAAAATATTCCCCACACCATGACACCACCACCACCAGCCTGAACCGTTGATACAAGGCAGGATGGATCCATGCTTTCATGTTGTAGACGGCCAAATTCTGACCCTACATCCGAATGTCGCAGCAGAAATCGAGACTCATCAGACCAGGCAATCTTCTATTTCCCAATCTTCTATTGTCCAATTTCGATGAGCTTGTGCAAATTGTAGCCTCAGTTTCCTGTTCTTAGCTGAAAGGAGTGGCACCCGGTGTGGTCTTCTGCTGCTGTAGCCCATCTGCCTCAAAGTTCGACGTACTGTGCATTCAGAGATGCTCTTCTGCCCACCTTTGTTGTAACGGGTGGTTATTTGAGTCACTGTTGCCCTTCTATCAGCTCGAACCAGTCTGGCCATTCTCCTCTGACCTCTGGCATCAACAAGGCATTTCCGCCCACAGAACTGCCGCTCACTGGATGTTTTTTTTCTTTTCGGACCATTCTCTGTAAACCCTAGAGATGGTTGTGCGTAAAAATCCCAGTAGATTAGCAGTTTCTGAAATACTCAGACCAGCCCTTCTGGCACCAACAATCATGCCACGTTCAAAGTCACTCAAATCAACTTTCTTCCCATACTGATGCTCGGTTTGAACTGCAGGAGATTGTCTTGACCATGTCTACATGCCTAAATGCACTGAGTTGCCGCCATGTGATTGGCTGCTTAGAAATTAAGTGTTAACGAGCAGTTGGACAGGTGTACCTAATAAAGTGGCCGGTGAGTGTATATAATAATTACACACAGAGCACCCACATATATTATGTAAACACAAACTTTTATTTTGATTGCGATTAATCACGATTAATCGTTTGACAGTTTGCAGATAATGTAATATTAATACTATTTATAAAAGACCAAGTTTCGTTACAATGTTTATTTTTAAATGCACATTGTAACAATGTTAAAAGTTTTACTTAAAAGTGCATTTTATGTCATATTTTGATGTGTTGACTCAATACTCAAGCACATGTAAAGTACTTGATTATAATTTTAGCTGTAGTGTGTTATTAAATATTACATTAAAATGTACGAAAACTTTATCATTACGAATGTGTAATTACAATTTAAATGCATAACATAAAAGTTTCAATAGAAATTACATTAAAAGTATATTTCAGCTTACCATAAATGCTTGTTAGTACACTTTCATCAAATGTAAAATAGAAGTATTTACAAAACTACTAACTGAAGTAGGTCAAAAAGCACTTTAAAATTTGGATAATTGCATTTTGTATAAATGCAAACTATAAAAGACTATATTTCATTTTAATATGCAGATATGTCCATGCAAAATTCGCACTTTAAGTATATTCTTTAAAATATGTTCTTTTACGGGTCTGCAAAATTAAGTAAAAATTATTATTTTTTATTGTTTTATTTTTTTTAATTAAACATGACTTCAGATAAACATTACAACATTCAGATAAATATCTAATGACTGAATTTCATGTCTTAGCAAACTATTCCTTTAAAACCTCAGCGTGAAGCTTTAACACACGTCACTTGGCATGAAAGGGAATAATCTTGGAGTCTAAAAGCTTGAGGACACACACACACACACACACACACACAGAATCAGCGGATTAAGAAATAGATTGCCAGAGTATAAAACGGAAATCAAAGGCCTCGCGTCTTAATGAAGATGGAGATTTGTGGGATTACGCACAGACGCTGAAAAGCCGCACGACTTGATGCTCATTCAAACTCACGCAGAAAAACACAAAAACATGCATGTAAACATTTGACTTAAAAGACTGTAAATCTGCAGCTTTGATTCTCCTGCCGCACATGTTCCACGTCCGCGTGTGTTTGTGTTTGTGCTTTCATCGAGTCTTCATTTGAAGACGCGGGCAGAAGCGGGCCGACAGCTCTCGTCTCCTATCAAAGCCGTTCGGTGTTACGGGGACATTAGCAGCTCATGTAGCATTAGAACAAACTGTATCTAGAGAAATCTGTGATGAAGCAGGGCATCATGGGACAGAAACTGTGCCTGTTTCTCATTACGTCTGTCACCTGTCATAATGAAGCTCTATTTTGAGCTTTTGAGGGACGTGAACCTCCGCCACCCAAGAGCCAATGACGTCTCCCTCGGATATAGTGTGGTGCACAGTGTGATTTTAGTCCAGAAATATTGCTTGTTTATGATGTGACAGACTGTGATTTGTGTCATCTTTCACATTAGTGCAACGAATTGTTGTTATAAATGCCAATTGTGAATAAAATCCAAAGATGCATATAGTGTCTGACATAAAAGAGTTGATTTCTCACAGTGTGTCTGCTGTCGTTTCATGCAATCCGACAATAAGGACTGGAAAAACAGCACAGACTTCCTGCTGATACTTTATTTTAACTCCGATTATTCGATACACTGTAAAAACGAATACACTTTATCTAATCAAAAAAATTGTGGCAACAGATTACAAGCAATATTAATAATTAAATTGAGTAATTATTAATCAAATTAATTCCTTAAAAGTTAACCATTTAAAATGAGTAAAACTTACAACAAACAAACAAAAAACTTATATTTAAGTCACCATTATGGTGATCAGTGTTTGTTTTAGGTTTGTTTTAAAATTACTGTTTTCTCCTTCCGTGATTCTGCTTTTTAACATCAGGTGTTTACAATATTGGCAATAAAATATAAATAGTTCTTAATTAATCTTTGACATCTGTCTGTTATTCACATATTTTTTGTTAAATTTTTGGGTGTAAACTTTACTCTTTTTAAATGGTTAACTTGTTTTGTCACTTATTTTTTGTTTTGTATATTTTCAGATCTCATTTTACAGCAATTACTTCCAAATGGTTAACTTTTAAGGAATAATTTGATTAATTATTACTCAATTCTAATTTGTTAAATTAAATTAATAATATCGTTTGTAATCTGTTGCCACAATTTTATTGATTAGATAAAGCGTATTAATTTTTACAGTGTGCGAAATACAGTTTTATTTCATCTGAACATCTGAAGCTATTATCTGCTTTTGTTCATTAACATTAGATTTTAATGAATAATTGTGAACAACTTCCCCTCTCTTGCAGAGACTTCTCTTTTCTAATGATGTGGGCGGGGCTATAACCTGTCAATCAGATGAGATCAGCCAATAGCAAACAACAACCATCCAATCAATTCCCCACAGACAAAATCAAGCCCTGCCCACATTTGTTCTTGCTTTATATATATATATATATATATATATATATATATATATATATATATATATATATTATATATATATATATATATATACTTGTTGTCTTCACTTTGATTTCAGTACCAACAAAATAATGTATTTATTTATTTATTTAATTGTTTTGCATTGTTTACACAGTGTGCGAGCGAGTGATGTCACTCTTCTGCATAATCACACAGTCGATGCTTCTCATGCAGGTACAAATATGTCCATTTTAATGGCACCTGTTCTGGGAATGCGCCGCTGGATACTGACTAAAATTGGATCCTGGCCAACCAATAGATTTTTAAATAGATGTCCTCTGAAATGCTCGCCGCATCATCATAAATTTGCATATGGAATTTAAGACTAAATCAGCTGAAAGCATCTCAGAGAGGAAGACTGACCTTGAGGGGCCCTTTCACACACACACACACACACACACACACACACCACACACACGCACGCCTCCCTCTCAGTATCAATCTGGGCTTTGACAATCCAAAACATCCAATCATAAAAAGTGCATCTTTTAATAAAGCTCTCAGGCAAGATTGTGATTTTATTCTCAAATTATTCTAAACAGGTGGAAAAAAAAATCTAAGGATGAATTTGCTTCTCGTCTGGATATGAAGCGGATAGCAAAAATATGTGACGTTTATTGTTTTATACATGTATATGAATATGGCTATTGTACCAGTATCATTGACATTACAATATAAACACATAAAACTTGCAAAAAAAATCTGCAACTATAACACGAATCTGAGATTTGCCCTGTAAAGATAATTCTGTGTGATCTCCGCGGGTCAGTGCGTCTAATGAGCTCTGTGTGAGTTCTTTGTGTTTTCTGTGTTTCAGTGTTTCTTTAATGAGTTCAGCGAACCCTCCAGATCAAGGCAACACATCTAACAAAGCTAAACTCAGTGCTGCTTTCTAGCACTCATATGCAATTTATAATAAATATACAAAAGGAAAACTACACTATCAGCTTTAAGGTTCACTGGGCATTTCATGATTGGTTTTGTGTAGAATTGTTTTCATTCTCTAAACATCAAGAATAGCATGTGGAGACTGGAGCCTAAAGCAATAGTTCACCCAAACACTCGTCCTCCTTTATTTACCCCTCATTTCAAACACACGTGACGTCTTTTTCTGACTTTTTTTAGGAAAATGTTCTTCATAAAAGCTTTAGTTGTCGTAATTGCATTTTACTAGTGATAATTTAATTATAGAGCTCTCTAATTCCATTCTAACTAGTTACAATTATATTTAGAGAGCTGCCTAATTCAATAGTTACTATACGAGCTGAATTAGATAGCTCTTTAATTAGAATTGTTACTAGTATGAATTAAATTAGAGAGTTTTCGTAATCTGAAATTCCGAAGGGCAGGAATTATGATCAGATAATATGATTGACAGCTCTAGAGCGAATCTCTAACTCATAACAGACACGCTTGGAAGAAAATGTCACTCTGTATCTCTTCTGAAGCTCTTCAGATCGCACAATTCAGTGTAAAATAAATAGAATTGATAATCTATATAAGAATTTGTAAGAATTAATCTGTTTAGACACCAACAATAACAAGAATTTTCGTTCTGATTCAAGAACGTCATTGCGTTGTACATTCAAAGGTCGGTAAACTCGTGAAACTCAACTAGAGAGTTCTCTAATTAGAATTGTTGGTAAGAATTGAATTACAGCGCTATAATCTGAATTGTTACTAGTAAGAATTGAATTACAGAGCTCTCTAATAAAAATATTTTAGAGATAATTTAATTACAGCTCCCTAATTGAATTGCAACTAGAAATAATTGAGTTTCAGAACCTTCTGATATGAATTGTTAGCAGTAAGAATTGAATTACAGCTCTATAATTGAATTGTTACTAGAAATAATTGAATTTCAGATATTTCTATTAGAATTGTTACTAGTAAGAATTGAATTGCAGCTTTCTAATTGAATTGTTACTAGAAGAATTGAATTTCAGACCTTTCTGATCTGAATTGTTAGAAATAAGAAATTGATTACAGCTCTCTAATTGAATTGTTACTAGAAATAATTGAATTTCAGATATGTCTGACCAGAATTGTTAATAGTAAGAATTGAATTACAGCTCTCTAATTGAATTGTTTCTAGAAATAATTGAATTTCATAACTTTCAACTGAATTGTAAACAGTAAGAGTTGAATTACAGCTCTCTAATTGAATTGTTGCTAGAAATAATTGAATTTCAGAGATTTCTGATCAGAATTGTTACTAGTGAGAATTGAATTACAGAGTAATTGAATTGTTTCTAGAAATAATTGAATTTCATACCTTTTTGAACTGAACTGTAAGCAGTAAGAGTTGAATTGCAGCTCTCAATTGAATTGTTTCTAGAAATAATTGAATTTTAGAGCTTTCTGGTCTGAATTGTTACAAGTACGAATTTAATTACAGCTCTCTAATTGTATTGTTAATAGGACAAATTGAATTTCAGAGCTCTTATGATCAGAATTGTTATAGTAAAAACAGAATTACAGCTCTCTATTGAATTATTACTAATGATTAATCTCCCTAATTTAATTGTTACAATAAATAATTGAATTTCAGACATTTGTGATATGAATTGTTAGCAGTAAGAGTTGAATTGCAGCTCTCCAATTGAATTGTTACTAGAAATAATTGAATTTCATACATTCCTGATCTGAATTGTTAGTAGTAAGAAATTGAATGTGGCTCTCTAACTGAACTATAACTAGAAATAATTGAATTTCAGAGCTTTCTGATATGAATTGTTAGCAATAATAGTTGAATTGCAGCTCTCTAATTTAATTGTTTCTGGAAATAATTGAATTTCAGAGCTTTCTGATATGAATTGTTAGCAATAAGAGTTGAATTGAAGCTCTCTAATTGAAATGTTACAAGAAAAATGATTTCAGACTTTTCTGATAGAATTGTTACTAGTAAGAATTTAATTGCATGTCTCTAATTGTATTGTTAATACAACAAATTGAATTTAAGAGCTCTCATAATCAGAATTGTTAAGAACAGAATTAAAGATCTCTATTGAATTGTTACTAATACTTCATCTCACTAATTGAATTGTTGCTAGAAATAATTGAAGTTCATACCTTTCTGATCTGAATTGTTAGTGGTAAAAATTTAATTGCAGCTCTCTAGTTGATTTTTTTCAAGAAACAATTGAATTTCAGACATTTCTGATATGAATTGTTAGTGGTAAGAATTGAATTGCAGCTCTCTATTTGAAATGTTAATAGAAATAATTGAGTTTCAGACCTTTCTGATCAGAACTGTAACCAGTAAGACCTGAATTACAGCTCTCTAATCACGAATTGAATAGCAGAGCTCCCATGATCAGAATTGATAGTAAGAATTGAATTGCAGCTCTCTAAACAGAATTGTAAAGCAAGTAAATGTTGCATGAACTATTTGTTCCGATTCACAGACGACGGCTGAATCTCAGTGAGAGAGTTAGAACAGCGTCAGTGTATCTTCAGCATTGCTCAGACTAGAGGAGACACTGATGAATACAGCAGAGCTTCGCTGGGAGGTCGTTCACTCCTCTCACTGTTCACTTGTCTGCTGTAAACCTCAAACACACTCTGAAGTGTGTAGGGCACTGCCCCTCAAGGCGGGCGGGGACGAGAGAGGCTAGCTGACACACGTCATGCATTCAGGCCTCCAGAGACTGAAGCCTGACGCCACGCTGTCATAATGTGTGTGTGTGTGTGTGTGTTTGAAAAGCCAGAGAGAGTGTGAGTTCATTTAGCTGTTTCTGAGTGTCCTCAGAAGTGAGCAAACCCTCCCTTTGGGATCTCTTCAAACATTAAAATAGTTCCTAAATTAAATCTTGTTTTTGGAGTTTTTGTTCTGCCTAAGTATTCATAGCTAATTGTCAAATTAAAAAAAAAAAATATCTCATTAATGTAATGTGAAAATATACTGACTGATATTTTTTATCTAAAATGTGTTTTAAAATGCAATTTCAGCTCAAGAAGCTTAAGTTTCTTTCATGGAAAATCGTAAGAATTATCTTAAGTATATTATTAACTTCTAAAAATATAAGAGTGAAATATATCTAAGCTGGCATCCAGCATGGAAAATATTTATTTTTACAATTTTTAGCTCATTTATTATTTATTTATTTATTTATTTATTTTTCAGTTTTGAAACAGTTTTGACGCCATATCTCACAAATACCTCCTAAAGTTAATCGTTTTACAGTACATATTTATAGAATTTGTATTCTGCT